>JAYDZG010000016.1:8524008-8535260 GCA_034509265.1 Microcambeva bendego | reverse complement strand
CTCCACTTCTAACCGAGAAGGGCTGTAACTGTATTGCGCATGGAGACACACACCAATCTCCATTATTCCCCCGTCTCTGTAAAGGCACCAGTGACTGTGCAGCAAAGGTCGTAATTACAGTATTTGAGAGAAATCTCTTTCGCCAATCATTGTTCATAAAGATGCCTGCCGATCACAGATTTTACATCAAGACAGAAGTTTTAATCTAAGGCTAGAGCACATACTTCTTTATCTGCTTTAAATTATGTTAAATTTTAGTCAGTGTTGTATCAGTGAAGACTATACAGCTGTATGCTTCACTTTATTCAGCTTTAAGCAATGGTTGCTCCTGAAATAGCAGCACTGCTAATTAAAAAATCTCACGCTGTTTCAATACATTAATGTAAGATGACACGTAGTGTCCACTGATTTTAGTAAACATTGGACACCATGACTGCAGAAGAGACAATCAACATTAAGGAGGCTGAGATTCTCAAGCTCATCCTGGATTTCCTCAACTGCAGAAAGCTCCATATCAGCATGCTAGCACTGGAAAAAGAGAGCGGTGTTATTAATGGACTGTACTCCGATGACATGTTGTTCCTCAGGTAAGGCTCATGCTCTTTGACGTCATTGACAAACCAAGAAAAGTTCGGACACCCCTGTTCTAACACTACTGACCCAACATATAAGAGTAAAAAACAGAATGTGTTGTATTGAGAGGCATGTAGAACAATGGGGTATTTAACTTTAAATATACAACGCAGTGCACACTTTTTTGCGTACATAAATTGTAATAAAGTAATACTTATTTGTTATCTCTTTCCTGAGCAGGGTTGCAGTAGTTGCGGTCCGCCCGGGAAACAGTGGCCATCCCGCTCAGACATGGCCAATCATGTCTGTGTTGAAGCCTGACCGGCAGATAGTAACTTGTATCTCACCATTATTGAGCTAGTTTAATAGACTCAGCCAACCTAGTACCTGATGATGATAACAGTAATTTTAAGTTAAAATTTTAATTAAAATGTTTAATTAAAAAGTTTAGAGGCTTGTGGATCTAGGACAAAAATATTTAAAAAATTTGATTAAAAATATTTTTTTCCCTCCAGTTACTCACATTTTTTACAATAGAATTTTACTTTGCATAATTTGAAGTGTTTCTAAATACTTGTATATACTTATCTAATAACATTTAAGTTCATATGTGCCTCACTCCCCTTCATGTTTTACATTTTGGTTACATTTTTGACAGGGCAGGTAGATACGGGTTACAAACATCATCAGTTAAATGTTAAACACTGTCATGGGAAATCTTTCTGTTTGACCATCACTGACTTGTAAGACTTGATTGACCAAATAAAAGCAAATGATTATGCTTTTTTATGTTTGTATGCATTCTTTTTTTATAACTGATAAGTATTTCTCACTTGTTCTAACTTTAGGAACTGTGTTATTTATATTGTATACTAACCAGTTTAGGGCATTTACGCTAGATCTATCCCAAGCGTTGCCATTTCATCATTTATTCTTGCAACATTGCAATGTTCACTTTACTTTTTTGTCTGATTCTCTTTCTTCCAAGGCAACTGATATTGGATGGCCAATGGGATGAGGTTCTTCAGTTTATTCAGCCACTGGAGTGCATGGGAAAATTTGACAGAAAGAGGTGTTGGCCATTCACTTAACCTCTCCACAAAAGTTCCAAGCTAAGCATTTTAGTGTCTTATTTATATTTGTAGCTTTTCTCCTCTCCAAAGGTTTCATTACATCATTCTCGAACAGAAGTTTCTGGAAGCACTTTGTGTGAATAATGCCATATCTGCATCAGATGATCAACTAAATGTG
Organism: Microcambeva bendego; assembly: GCA_034509265.1. NCBI lineage: Eukaryota > Metazoa > Chordata > Actinopteri > Siluriformes > Trichomycteridae > Microcambeva > Microcambeva bendego. The sequence continues at coordinate 8,533,436 of JAYDZG010000016.1, read as the reverse complement.
AGTTTATTTGTCTTTAATATGTACAAACCCAACTTAAAAAAAATCATGCATTTTGTACCCTTTTTCCAGATTTAGTGTGTTCAATATCCCAAATCCATTATGCGTCCCTCCACTAATCCCGATTCCCACCCTGGCTGAGAAGAATGAGCACATACAGTCCCTCCGACGACACGTGGGTAGCGACTGTATGCATTTTTCCTCTTGCACTTTGTCGAGTGTGCATACAAATTGGCACTGTGAACGGAGAGACACCCTGATCAATAAACTCATCTCTGTGTATGCACCATCAATCAGCCAGCAGAGGTCGCAATTGAAATAGTCATGAGACAGAGAGAAACTATCCAGCTTTAAACTCGGCCATGTGTGAACAACCAACCGGCAGGCAGAACTGAGACTCGACAGGATGTATTAGAGATCTCAGCTTTGATGTCCACTGTGTTTTACTTCTGTGCCATTTGAGCAGCCAAAAATAATTAAAATAGTTAATAAATTAGTCCTACAGACAAATTTTGTCCGACAGACAAAAGCCATGTCATGACTGTCCCTCTCTCATAAAGCTTTTTGATTTATTTTCCCCCCATTACGTCCTCAGCTGGAGCTGACCATGCAGGAGGCCGTAAAATGTCTGCATGCTCTGGAGGAACTAAGTCCATCTAAAGAAGCCTACAGCAAGCTATGCCTACTGCTCACACTGCCCCAGCTCACACACCATGTCGAATTCAAGGAGTGGAACCCCAGCACTGGACGTGTGCGCTGCTTCGAGGAAGCGTGCACCATGGTCGCCGAGTTCATTCCAGCTGACCGCAAGCTAAGTGAGGCCGGTTTCCGGGCGGGCTCAGACCGCCTCTTTCAGCTGCTCGTCAAGGGAGTGCTATATGAGTGTTGTGTGGAGTTCTGCCAGAGCAAGGCAACCGGCGAGGAGATTGGCGAGGCCGAGGTGCTCCTGGGCATCGATGTGTTGTCAGGCAATGGCTGCGACGAGCCTGACCTGAGCCTGATCTCCTGGATGAGAAATCTGGCGTCTGCCGCTTTTGCTTGCGCCTTCGAGCAGAAGAACCTCAGTATCCATGTCGACCGACTGGCAAAGCCGGCAAGGCCGGTTTATACTGACCTGCTTGCACCGATCCTTGCCAGGTTTTCACCCTGCACCGTCTCACCACTGAGACGCCCACAGTCGGCCGACGCATACGTGTCACGCTCCCTCAACCCAGTACTAGATGGATTATCATATGGCCTAGTGGAGCGGGAGAAGAAGTGCACCGAGAGCAGAGGAAAAGAAGCGAATGCAATGTCACACTCGTTTGCCAACTTTGGCCTGAACACCAGTCAGAGTGTGTTGGAAAATAATGTCATCACAGAAACACCAGAAAGGTATTATGTTTTCTTTCTTTGCATTAAATTACATTTTTTGAGAGTATGTTGAGTTTTATTGTTTTTTGGGAGTTTGTGTTAGTCAGATGGAATATTCAATCAAATGTTTTATTTCAGTCGCAGGTCATAGATCCTCACATAAAAACACCAATTTGGTTGGAAACATTGCAGCCACTCTGTGTCATTGAGGACTAAGTTAGTATTAGTTTAGATCAGTCCTGGGCATTATACGGCCCCCGGGCCACATCTGGCCCATGAGCGACCCCCAACTAAACCATGAGCAATCCCCAACTGGCCCGAGGTCACCAGCAATTAAAAATCAGACGTTGTCAGATGGTTTTATTTAGATTGGCGGTGTTTCTTAAAGTTTCGATTTAAGTGTGTTAGTGTATCCAGCTTCGTAATCGAACTTCTAATTGTTTACTGACCAAAGTCAGATCTAAAGCTGTTTAAGGATCACAGTTTGAATCTCGGGTTTAAATCGCTGTTACAGTACTAAACACAGAGAACTACAAGAACCTGAATGATGCAGAATCACATCTGAAGCTTTGCTAACTAAACTGCAAAAGCACCAAGGACTTTTTACTGAGTTTAACACAGCCATAACTGGAGCATTTAATATCAGCTTTGTGACATCCAAAAAAGAACATCCAACAAGAACAGGAAAACAAAAATACGTAGCACGATAGCAATACCAATAGCACAAACAATTTGTTTGAAGTTAATGCCCATTTTGTTCATATTTGTTTGCACTTAACTGTACCAGCTTACCAGTTTTAAAAGGTGTTCTAAATACAATGTACAATTTAGACAATATATATTGGGTTGCGTGTGACTAATGTGATTTCTTTCCAGTTTTCTAAAACATAGCTGAGAAATCTTTGTTATTGAAGAACATAGAAATTGTAGAATGATTGTGTCTTTAGTTAAACAGTTAGAACTTCCCTCATGCTTCATGTTAATTTTAGGTCCCACACACAAGAAGAAAGAATAAATACAACAGAAGGACCTAGCTCTCTGTGTGCCACTGAAATTCATAGGTGTAATCGACAACTCCCTGCTTCAGTTGAGAAAAGCGAGGTAAATGGTCTGCTTTTTAAAGTAAATGAATTAGTGCAGTATTTTTAGTGTTGGCTTTTTGAGGTCATGGCAACCTGCTACATAATTCTCCTGTTAAAGAAAACCAGAATGGCATTGGGAAACTAAGACCAAGTGTAACATAATAGCAATAATAATAATAAATGCTTATTTCTGGTTATTATAATCTAATAATAGTCATTCCCTTGTGTCTGCAGCATTCATATAGCATTTTTTTTTACTTTGCTTATATTTTGTTATTTGTTTCCAAGTTCCAAAAAGTTGATAAGAGTAAGTATGAGTATAATGGTTTGTCTTCATATTGCTATTGAATGCCTTTTTTGCCATATATACATGTTCTTGTGTACAATAAAATTCTTTCCCAGCTTGTTTAAAGCACAGCGTCGTTGAATGGCGCCCCTGGAGGCAAGAGCGTTAAAGGCCTTCCTGAGGGCAGAGCCTGAATTCAAACTCTCAGTCTTATGATTGATAGCTCAAAGCTTTCAAAACCAGGAATCAACTCTCTTTTCCTTCTGGGGGACCATGAGTACCTGTCTAAGGGGGTGTGATTGGACAAAAAAAAATACTTCTTAAACTTAAGCAATTATTTTTTCCCAACGGTAGGATATTTGATTGACCCCACACACAACCACGTCTTATGTCATTCTGCTCATTCTGAAAAATAAAGGGCCATAGAAAATGCTTCCCCCAGTACCTGCCCAAGGGGGCATTCAGGGTCTGTACACAGGGGGTCCAAAAAGTCCAAAAAGGATAAAAAAAAACCTGCTCTAGGCTACCACTGTCCCTTTTCATTAAATACAATTTCTGTATTACAGTATTTGTTGTCTATTTGTCCTAATGTCCAAACTTGTTGGACTTTTGGTTTTGCCTCATCCTTGGTTTAGAGCATGTTCTTTAATCTTACACTGTCCTGGGATAATTTGTGCTCTCGTGAACTCTTAACAGTAGCATATGACTCTGTGTACCTGTGTGTGTGTGTGTGTGTGTGTGTGTGTGTGTACACACCATACAGGAGCAGTTGCAAGAGTTCCAGCATCAGCGACTGCGTGTGCAGCATCACCTGGAACAGAAGCAGCAGCAGATGCAGCTCTATCAGCAGATGCTCCTGGAGGGAGGAGTGCAGCAGGCAGATCAAGCCTCAGGTGCCAGCCAGCACAACCTCACGCAGACCTTCCTCACCAGGTCAGAAGCCAAGCTTTGCATCCTCACACTGATCTGCAAAAAAGATCTCAGTCATAACTACATCTGTTGACTTTGCTTTAAGTGGAAAAAGGAATTGCCAGCAGATGCTGCATTCATGGGTAGTCCCACCAGTTGTTCAAACATGTTTGGAAAACGGAATTGTCAAGCGGAGATTTATGGAGGAAATTTTCTCTGTGGGAACTGACTACTTTAATGTTCACTTTAGATGAACGGATTTAAATGTAGGAATTTGAGTTTATTACAAAAATTTAAACAAATTATTTATCTGATGATCTTTAAAAGATTTTGACTAACACTATCTATAAGCATAGTAAAAGAGCACCGACTGGCTACATGACCATTTGGTATTTGGTAAAAAAAGAAGGACTCCTTAGTTCAAATCTGAGCTCTGCTACAGATTGACAGGGTGCCCAAAACTGGTCTACAGACTGCTGTGTGGGGTAAGACCAAACTAACGGTTTGAGTTATTGATGCTATGTAAGGACTTTGGTTGCCCAGGGTACCTGTACAGAAATAAAGGACCACAGAGATCAAGGTGTGGCTCTCTGTCCACTAAGCCAGCCTCACACACAAATCCACCAATGTGTCTGTAAATAAGAAAAGATTTGTAGGACTTCATACAATTCGCAGACACACAGCCCGGGTCCCCAACAGGGTAAAATGCAAAAAAAGAGCTGTAAATTGTTGTAGTCTGCTAAGCAATCTGCTAGCCAGAAGCAGAGCAGAGCAATCCGAGTTTAGGTCAGAGCTGTGCTATCAGCCTGGATTAACGCCCAGTCTTCACGGTTGACAGAATCTGAGGGGGGAAAAGACCAAATAATGACAAAGCAAGGAGTCGCAAATTTAAATAGAGATGTATTATTGATGTTTCATTTATTTAAAGGTGTACAAAGTGTATTTATTTGTAAATGATTCATTAACACCATTTTGGGTAAACAGAAGGATGTATGGTGTAAGACAATGATGCAGATAACTAGGTTTCAGAACACAAAGATTCTACTTAATCACCATTCGGACAGCTGATGGGTTTTTTTCAGTGTTTCGTTTATAATTTGTAAAATTAAATATCAAAAACGAACTAGGGAGCAGAGAAATTGTAACGGTAAGAAAAAGAAAGAAATATATGATGGTGTTTGTTAAAGCACACATACTGGACTGGAATGTGATGTTTTATGTACAATACGGTACTACTGTGTATTGTTGTTTAATATTGGTTAATACGGTAATATTTGTTCTTATAGACATTAGAAAAGTGGGGGATTCATTCTGTGTACATTATTTCTTATGGAAAAAATACATATTTTTAAATATTAAAGTATTTATCCAACATTTAGGCAATTCAGTGGATAATGGATATAATTTATTTAGATGCATATGTTTTGTACTAATATTCACTGTTAATTTGTATAGATCCATCCAGAAACTAGAGGAGCTGAATGTAGGGATGGAAGATCTTGGGGAGGATGTACAGGCCTTAGCCCAGCAATGTAATGGCCCTCAAACTGAAGCACACCAGACACACACTCCTGAAACATCTGGAACAGTCAAAGACGGAGCAGCTATCAACAGTAGCACCCCTCAGAGAGTGGGTGCTCGAGGAATGCCTTCGCTGGATGAGTCTCCTGTGCTTTTCAGCCGGAAGTGAGACTACCATAATCTTTTAAATAGGTTTTTTACACACTAAAATTTTTAAATTGTAATTATTAATAGTCCTAGTAGAGATTTCTAGCTGTGTGATGCACATTGTCTTACTTGTCAATCATATCAGCCTCAGGAATGTTTTATAAGCTACTATAAGTGTTATCGAATATAGAAGTTTAATAATAAACACATTATTGTTATCCATTATAATAAAATTCACCTTGATAATTCTGTGTGTTTGGTTTGATTGTTAAGTGCGTTTCAGGATAACAAACCCAAGTCTTCATTTACACCAGTGCACACACTAGAAGACACCCAAGCCGTGCGGGCTGTAGCATTCCACCCTTCTGGGACGTTATACGCCGTTGGATCTAATTCCAAGACCCTGCGTGTGTGCATGTACCCTCAGAACCTAACTGCCAGGTATTTTCCTAAGAATTTTTTATTTTTGAAACACTGTGTTGCCACCAGTCAGGCCCGGCACCGTCTATTGGGCTTAATCAAACGATTGGCCACTGTCTGCTAGGGGTGGGACGACCGGACTATATGTGGATGGGGTTTTCAAATGCTGTGAAAGGACCCTGAGCTTTCTACATTGAAGCAGAAGTTTATTACATTCTTCATGGTGGATTACATTAGATTACATGGTCTGTATACTACCATCTCGAGGTCTCTTGAAGATCTTTAAGAAAGCATAATAAAAACAAGTCTTAGTATTATATGCACGTAGTATGATAGGAATGGCATTCTAATCAATATTAGAATGTTTGAAGAAAACACTTGCCATTAATGCCAGGGAGGTTTTGGATCATGTCTACAGTTCTTTTTCTTTTGTTTAGGCATTTCTACCCTTTTTTTTACCTATTTAATGCTTTCAATTTTCTACCAAAATGCTACCAATATAATGCATTGAGTTGCCAGTTTTAACTTGACCTGTTGCGGGCCTTAACTGTCAGTTTGTGCATAGTAATAAATGAAAAATAATACATTTATCCAAAAACACATCCTGAGTTCAAATATATTTCATTAAATGCTGATGGTACAGCAGTGTTCCCTGTTGTCTCATTCTTTATCCTCTTTAACATACTCCTGACAGTGTGGAAAGTCCAGCACAGCAGCCTAACGTCTGCTTTCAGCGCAACAAACACCACAAAGGCTCCATCTACTGTGTGGCTTGGAGTCCATGCGGCCAGCTTCTTGCAACAGGCTCCAATGACAAATGTGTTAAAGTCCTTCCATTCAATCCAGATAACTGCAATGCTATTGGTAAGAACTGACTCTGTCTGACACCTGTACTGGACCCCCATTGAGCTGGTACTCTATCTGTAGACTGACTGCTTTTGGGTTGGACAAATCATTTTTTTCCCAACCTTTTTTGGGTCTCGCCCCTGTTTATCAGTGATCAAGTAGGCCATGACCCCTGCCACGGCTCATGAAGTCCTGAAAAGGTCTTAGTTCTTTTTCCTCCATATCTCTTACACAAATACACAAAAACATTACCAGTTCAAAACAAATTTTGAACTGTAACAGAGTTAATAGTAAGCTTAACAGAACATACATTAATTCAATAAAATATTTTTTCACAGTTCTCTTTTGGGAAAGGAATTTAAATTTACAAGCAATTGTTTGTTCTGGCTTTAGAAGTTACTTTAAATAAAAACAAAATGTAATATTGAATATGCATCAAGCCTCGGAGACAAATGATCTTGAAAAACTTGTTTACACAGCCAGTGTTGTCAGACTGAAAGATTTGTTAAAATAAATTATATTCATAAAAAATAAACAAAAATTAAATATAAAATAATAATAATGATATTAAAATGTCTGTTGATTACTAGCAGGCTGTTGGGTCCAGTCCCACAGAAGAACTATTGCAGCACAAATTACTGACAAAACTACTTCCCAGAGAGGCCTTTCCGACCCTCAGTGAAGATATGTCCTCATGTTCGTAACTTGTCTAGATATAAAACACTGCCTACTACTTGCGTCTGAGATATCACACAAGCTTTTTCATTTATATGAATGCAGGACCAGATCTGGAGTTCAGCATGCATGATGGGACGATACGTGATTTGGTATTTATGGAAGGTCCCCAGAGTGGTGGAGCCATCCTCGTCAGTGCTGGAGCGGGAGACTGCAACATCTACACCACAGACTGCCACAGAGGACAGGGCCTACATGCACTTACTGGTCATAAAGGTACATCCATAGCCATAACTGGTAAAATATTCAAACAAACAAAAAACATGGGGTGCTGAGGTGGTGCAGCTTGATGAGTCACTATATTATTATTAGATTTTTTTAGATTTAGATTTTAGAATACTCTTTTCATCACTGTGCAGTGAAATTGTACTCTGCATTTTAACCCAATCTGTGCAGTGAAACACACATATAAACACTAATGAACACTAGGGGGCAGTGAGCACACTTGCCTGGAGCGGTGGGCAGCCCTAGCCATGGCGCCCTAGGAGCAGATAGAGGATAGGTGCCTTGCTCAAGGGCGCTTCTGTCATGGTTTTGACAGCTCTGGGAATCGAACACGCAACCTTCTGATCACAAGCCCAGTTCTCTTACCACCAGGCCAAACTGCTTCATTACATTATGTTACTTTGCTTTTAATTACAAATCATATTGTCATATAATAATTATAATTATAATGTGAAATGATTTGATCTACTTCTCAGAAGCTTATTCAGTTCAGTTTAGTTCAGTTCATTTTCTTTTAACCCCTTATCCTAATTAGGGTCGTGGAGGGGTGCTGGAGCCTCAGAAGCTTATTAATGTTGAAAAATCTATCACCATCGTTGTTCTATTATGAACAGGCAGTGTTGGATTTTTTGGCAGAATATTCTATAATGCACTGTGACAGGGAAATATGACAAAAAATAATGTGTTCTAGGCAAAAAGGAGTTTTCCTTCCCTTCTGGCACATGGATAGTGGCCATATGCATTTACCCAGCTGTTTTTGTTGTTGTTGTTTTGTAGTGTGAATCAGCACTATGTAGGGAGAGACACACCCTCTGTGGAGGTGCCATTAATCAGCTAGGAGAGGCCTAAAATGCATCAGGCTTAGTCCAGCCCCTATATGAACAACAGACAGTTCATGCACCACTCAGCCTTGCCTTTTCCGCAAATTGTATGGTAGCAATAAATACTTTCTCATGCTTTTTAATGCTTAATAAATATAGAAAGAACAATTTATTTACTACTTTTGTAACATGTAATATTAACACAAAATCTGTTAAATTTACCCTACTACCAAAGTCAAATCGTTTGCATGAATGACAGTTTTGTACTGTAGGTGTAAAATGGGTACAGTAACACGAGCCGGTCTAGAGTTAGTGGTGTAATAATGTAATGTAATGGGGATCGCTAGTGTTTTAGCTGAAAAGCAAACCAACCTGTTATTTCAGAGAAGACTTTAACAAAACTGCTTTATTAACATACTGATCCGCTTGATTTATTGGGAAGCTTGTACAATAGCCAGGTGCAGTTTGGCCCATTTTTAAGCACAATTCACTTATAGCATTGTTTATAGACCATTACTGATACTGGAAATCTGACTAGCGACGAAATGAAAGCTGATGAGACCGGGTATTGAACCGCAGTCTTCGAAACCAACACGCTTTCAACGGTAGAGGACCCCAGAAGGCTGCAATAAAAGGGTAAGCTAAACCAGTGGTTTAACTCACCCACGAAACGAAATAAAAACAAAAACCAGGTCATAGCTGACACTGGCTTATAGATGACGCCGTCAATGCTATGGTTCCGTAAACAGATTCTGTTGACAAATCGGTGCGTGTTGGCTGCCCACAACCAGCTAGCAGCGAAGTCGATCCCGGGACTGGGAGGTAATGACGTCAGGCAGCGCTGGTGCAAGACAGAAGCGAGAGATACACGAGCGGAGCAGGGAGAGACAAATCCTCAAGCTCGCTGGGATAGCTGCAGAGAAAGAGAGGGAGACACGGCGCTGGAGAAGGGTCACCCAGGATGACTTGACCCATTAAACTTGACCCTAACCAGCTAATTACCTTCAGACCTCCTAGATTGTACGATGGCTGACATCTCTAAACCAGGCGGTCGTTATCCTCTGTCCCTACAGTGCGATTCGATGC
>JAYDZG010000016.1:8490065-8502426 GCA_034509265.1 Microcambeva bendego | reverse complement strand
TCCCGCTTAAAGGAATAAACCTACAAACAGTTCTTTCACATGAATTGCCCGACTGTTACATCTTTAATGTTACGGTAAGATCTTTGATGGGTAAATTATATGCTTGTATAGTTTGAATGTTAAGTCCTTTGTCTTAATGTTTTCCAGATAACATTTGACAATCAGTCTCATAGTGGAAAAGTGAAAATTACACTTGATTTTGATGCTGTTACAAGTGCATGCAGAAACTGGAAGATTTCAGGAACTGGTATGTCATAATACAAATTGGAAGAAATCTCTTAATAAAAGAGAATTCTAGAGCAGAAAATATATTTAAGGAAACGTTGATGCTAAAATTTGAACCCTTTAAAAACCTGGTCTGTACGCAGACAACCTTGATTATTATCGAACAATCTCAAATCTGCCATTTCTAGCTAAGATCTAGTTAAGATATTAGAAAGGGTAGGGATGTAATGCATCCTTGGGTATTTGAAAGGCACTATATTAATACAACGGTATATTAATTATATTATTATTATTATTATTATTATTATTATTATTATTATTATTATTATTTGTGCCTCTATGCCCTAGCTAACCCTTAATGAGATGATGGCTATGTTAAAATTGTAACCATGTGTAATGTGTCCACCTGCCGTGCGTCCACATCCATTCAGCTACTTCAAACAATCAGTGTTTTGTGGGTAATGTAAGTATAAATCATACTGGCTGAACAGTGGTAACCCAGTGGGTTAAAATGTGGGTTACTCTCGGCTGTTTGGCCCTTTCATATTGTGCATGTATATATATATGACATATATGGCTTTCTAGAAGTAAAACTAATGTTTATGTTTGTACCTACGTCAAGCTCTTCTCCTTATTAGATGCAGCAGTTATGCTATGTATTGCACATTAAATCTCATTGCGCAGTATTTGTGTGGTTATGATCATTGTTCCTTTTATTGTTATTTTTCAGCTCAGAAGAACACTCACTACCTTCTGATCTTTGACGGCTTTGTTATTTTAGTCTGTGTGATCTCCGCTGTGCTGTGCATTCGCTCCATTGTTCTTGCAATCAGATTACTTCAGGTAAAGCCTTCTCCAGTCTCTTAATGGCTTTGTTGTTGGCTTTGTAATGTTGTTAATAATAGATGGTCAGACAGTTATCAGAGGTGGTAAGTAACGTACATGTACTTCGTTACTGTACTCAAGTATTTTTTTTTAGGTATCTTTATTTGAGAATTTCTGTCACTTACAACTTTTTACTTTTATTCAATCCATTTTAACAGAAAACTCTTAAACTAAATATTTATTGTTTTTTGTATCTCTTTATTTAGAATTCTCTAGCGCATGAGCAATTTCAAACTGAATCACTTTCCTAAATGACTCTTTGTGTGATGTGCTAGTGTACCATTTTAAAAGACATATTTTTGTCACAAAACTCTTCTATTCTAAAATTACTTTATTTTTTTGCTTAACAAACCATTTATGGTGATGTACTTTTAAACTTTTATTTGAGTAAAACTTTTGTGCATACTTGATACTTGTGCATACTAATTGAGTAAGTATTATACCAGATTACTAGTACATTTGTACTTTTGCCACCTCTGATAGTTATTATGCTTTGTCTAGCATCTGTGGGTTTTTAAATATCTAAGAATTTCAATTATTCATCCTCATTTGCAGAGATTTTCCACCTTATGTCTCAGAAAGTACAATCATAAAGTATGTGACGATGACAAAAAAGAGTTTTTAAACGGCTGGTACATCTTGGTGATTATCAGTGACGTTATGGCAATAATAGGATCGATACTGAAGATGGAAATTCAGGCAAAGGTGACAAGATTATATTGTTACTTATGTTATTTATTATTTTTTATTCATTTATTTTATTTATGTAATTGAGTATTCTATCAATAATTCTAGCGTTCAATCGAGTAATCGGATAAGAAATGATTTTGCTCTTGGCATTGTTTTAAAAATTGAATTACTCCAGTTACTCGAGGAATTATTTCAGCCCCAGGTAGCATATTGTAAATATATTTATATTATTTAATCCCATTTAATATTTGTTTCTTTTTGCAGAGCTTTACAAGCTATGATGTGTGTAGCATTTTGCTGGGAACATCAACACTCATGGTCTGGGTTGGTGTCATCAGATATTTAGGATATTTCCAGAAATATAATGTGAGACCAACAGGAATTATTTATCACTTGTGTGTCTGTGGTCATGATTTTGTGGGATTTCTGGGATGTTTGGGTGATGGACTGTTCTCAATACTGTAATGATGTTAGTAAAGAGTTGCAAGTAAGACTGAGTAAGAACCTCCAAAGCTGAACATAGAAGGAAGAGTAAATATGAAAAGCTTGAACAATCTAAAAAATCTAGAAAAAAATACAAGGAAAAATCTTACACCATGAGGAATGCAACCTGGTTGAATAAATGAATACCCATTAGTTATTCTCTATTACATCATTACACCCCTTGCCCCAGACCGGCTTGTGTTACTGTACCCATGTTACCCCAGTAATTCTGTCATTCGTGCAAGCGTGTTTTATATGGTATAACAATTTGTTACAAATGTAATTTGCAGTTATGGCTATGGTCCACCACAAAGACATCTGATCAGTGGGGTACTTTTCAATTGATGAGGTATATAGGGTGACTAAAGGTGAATTTATATGTTATATGTAGAAACACCTTTGTCTGAAGCGTTAAAAGCTACTTACATGTCATTTGCACATCCATACCCCCTCTGGTGGCCACATTTGGCCTTCTGAAGGACATTGTTTCATAACTGAGCGGCTGCCACAACATGTGAACTTGCTACATGATTGGCTTGAATGTGTATATTTAAAGTTCTGTAGTAAGCTGTTTTTTTATTCAGGTTCTAATCCTCACTATGCAAGCTGCTCTACCCAAGGTGTTTCGCTTCTGCTGCTGTGCAGGAATGATCTACCTGGGCTACACTTTCTGTGGGTGGATTGTTTTGGGACCCTACCACGAAAAGGTAAAACAGGTGTTAACATTCCTATTTTGCAGATCTTGAATTTCTCAAATGAGGGTTGTCAGATTTCAACAGTAGTTTCCAGCCATAAATGTATAATATAAATGATAAAGAACACACTTTGTGTTAGAGTACTTGCAGTGTACTTTCAATTCATCTGTAGCAGGTTATATTCATTGTTTTAAATTAGAATCACTTTCCCATTCTTTTGTGTATTTTTTTTTTACTGTCCCCAAAAAAGTGATCTTCCAAACTATCTAAAAATGCTTAGGATATGCCTTTGCCATCTAACACGACTTAAAGCCACCAAAATGTTTACAAATATGCATTATTGATTTTTATCCATTTTATTCGTGTACAATGTTGCACATTCTAACAACCAGTAGAGGACAGCATAAGGCCAATTATTCTTTTTTTCTTATTTCTCCATTGTGGAATCTATTATGATATACAAAATGAATACAAAATGAAAACTCTACATGGAAACTTTATAACGTATATGAATAATTTATATGTTTTTAGTATTTTGAGGGCAGCACGGTGGTTTTTCCAAATGTCCATCCATCTGTATATCACTGGACATATTTCAGTCTGTCTGTCAGTCTACCTTTCCAACTGTTAAAGCTTAGAGGCCTTGTGGTTAGAGAACTGAGCTTATGATCGGAAGGTTGCCAGTTTGATTGCCAGAGCCTACAAGTCACGACTGAAGTGGCCTTGAGTTATGCGCCCAACCCCTAACTGCTTCCCAGGGGCCATGGCTAGGGCTGCCCTCCGCTCCGACACATTTGCTCACTTCCCCCTAGTGTTCACTAATGTGTATTTATGTGTTTCACTGCACGAATTGGGTTAAAAAGCAGAGGACAAATTCCACTGTGTGTGAAGTACAGTGGTGAAAAAGAATGTCCCAAACAATTGTGTTAGTCTCTCTGTCTATTTAATATTAACTATTGTAACTTTAATTATTTTAAAACCTAATACATTTGGCACCACCTTCAGACCTAGATTCAGTTGGCCTAGATATGATGTTTCAGGCAGTGAATCAGAAATGATATGAAAGGTAAGAAAAGAATCCAGTGGTCACTGGAGAGCTCTGGTAGACTTTGCTGTATAAAATGAAAAGCAAGGAATCCAGGCTTGCTGGGTTCATTGGTGTATACACATCCACACTACATAGACAAAAGTGGACGCTGTATATTTTTAAAAATTCAGTTAGGTGGTTATATGCTTTAAAATTTATGAAAGTACATTATCTGTTGGCCATTTCCTTCATGACTGTATGGTCCATAAACACATGCAGAGAAGCTTGTTTTAAAGAAAGACCCCAGCCTGAAACATCAGTTGAATCGTTCTTGACTAACAGCAGTTTCTTGAGTAGCTTAAGGTTGTGCCAGACTTAGATTTTACAATAACTGTCATGGTTCTTAGATAGACAGACAAAATACTTCTTATCACAAAACTTTTGTTTTTGAAATGGGATTTCCATCAAGCTCATGGTCAGATCTCTAAAAGCTTTGGACAAACATTGTATGCATATGTTTACATGTGTTTGTTGGTTTATAGAATACCTTATTGGTCTAGTCATATATATCTTTTTTTCATTAACAGTTTATACTATAGAATTACACATATTTTTATTTGATACAATAACATATTGGTACCAAACCTGAACAGGTACCTATGATGAATTAAAAATCATTGGCACTGATCCACTGTCAAGCAAAAAATGCAGTTTAAGTTAACTGGTGCTAAAGGTTCCATACTACATACAGTTGTTACAGCATAACTTGGAGCATAACCTTACAGCATAACCCATGCATAAGCGAAGCCCCATATTAAGACTACAAAATTAACATCAATTTAATTTGTTCTGTTTCTGCTGTGGGTTAAGTTTGAAGGTCTGAGCCGTGTGGCAGAATGTCTCTTCTCCCTCGTCAATGGAGATGACATGTTCCCGACGTTTGCACAGTTTCAGCAGAAAAACACTCTGGTGTGGCTGTTCAGCAGAGTCTACCTCTACTCCTTCATCTCTCTCTTCATCTATCTGGTGCTCAGCCTCTTCATCGCTCTCATTACAGATACCTATGAGACTATTAAGGTGAATAATAACATGGTTAAATTGTTTAGACTTTTTAGTCTAAAGATTATAAGACCTTATGACATGAACATTATGAGGTAGATTAAACCAGGCAACAAGTATAGAGGATTGAAGTTTTAATACACATGCATTAGTCGTACAGTGTCCACCTGGGTCTCAACTGATCATTTAAACCCTCTGGTGTCAGGTAAGACCAGAGGTTGTGGACTGTGCATTTATATGAACAAATATAAAATGTAAAAAAAAAAATGCTCAGCTTAAACATGGAATAGGTCATTAAACATTGGGAATGGCCAGCGACAATGTTTTTGCATAAAAGTGACAGAGCCCTTACATGGCTCATTCTGAAAGGTATTCTGGCAAGAATAAAACTGGTAAAATATCTTTGTGAGAGTGATTTTGTGCAAAGACCATTATTGACATGCTTTGTATTCTACCATATTCTGACTTTAAAAAGAGACCTCAGGGGGAGCTGGAACTCAAGCAGGGTTGGAGCTTGGCAGCCGGTTACTTTATAATTCCAGACATTGGTGGCTGATAAATGTGCAAAGAACATTAAGGATATGTTTTCTATAGCCCATAGACCTATTCTGACTTGTTTAAAAAGAGTATAATAAGTCTCCTTTAAAAGCATGTAACTTGAAAGCAAATGACTTTGCACCTTTTGTACTTTCTACTAGAGTTCCTCCATAGTCTTCTTATGTTTTCCTCTTTCTTTCCAGTCCAGTGGAATTCAATTCCCCCAGTTGCAGATTCTACTATACTTTCCCCATATCCTGACTGAGGTGACCACTTGTTTTCACCAGCCAGTCAAGGAGTCCAATAACAGTATAATATACAGAAAGTCAGACTCAGATTTATTGTTATTCAACCATGTACATGATGGAACAAAATGCAGTTATCCAGGTCTTGGTGTGTGACATAGTAAAATAAAAATAGTTACGCCATACCTGTTCACTTGCTACTCTCACCGCTTTAGTGTAACTACATGGTGGGGGACAAGGAACTACTGGCAATCAAGCTTATGCTTGAGGAGTGGTGGCACTGGCTCAAGAGAGCCAATCATTTCTTACTGGTCTGGACAGACCACAAGAACCTGTCCTTCCTTTAGCAGGCCAAAAGGATGAATGCATGTAAGACTCATTGGTCAATGTTCTTTGGGTGCTTCCAATTCACCCTGTCTATGGACCTGGGTCCAAGAATGGGAAGCAGGATGCCATATACTGCCAATGGGAGGTTAACAAGGCAGAGCCCAAATTTATCTTACTATCATCTCAAATAATGTCAATTAGTAAATTTCGAGAGGGATGGAACAGGCCCTAGTCGGAGAACCAGACCCAGGCCAAATGTCAATGTGTTTTTTTCTTTCTTATGTAATCAGGTAGATCAGTCAACTCAGTAGGCCCATTCAGCCAATTGTGCGGCTCGTCCGGGGGAAACCAAAACCCTGGACCTCCTCCATATGCATTTTGGTAGCTCAGAATGGAGGCCCAGGTGAGAGTGTGTGCCTGCAAAACTTGTCCCACCAACAAAAGTCTTTGGGAATGCCTGCAGGGCTTCTTCTTCATTGTTTGCCAGTCCCCGCTAGACCCTGGTGGCACATAGCCCTAGAAAGTCCAGGGGATTCACAGTGGTCTCTTTAATTTGTGAGTCAATGTTATAAAGCCTTGGAGTCAGCTCTGTCAGCTCCTTGGAGTGACCGTCAGACTATCGAACGGCCAGTATGAGAGGCTTATCCAAGACCTGGGGAAGATGTTTCATTGCATCACAGCAGGGAATCCATCTACTTGGGCAGACACATTATTTTCCCCACTACACCCTCCACCATTCAGCAATGGGGATGTCCCCTTACGAGACTCAGTTCGGGTATGCCCCCCTCCTAAGCAGGAACCAGAAGTGCCAGTGCCTACACTGTCATTGCCATGCAGGGAGTCACTTTTGACCTTAAGCTGATCACTGGCGACAGCCCCTTCATTTTCTTGCCCAAAGGGTGTATTTGTCCACCCGCAACCCCCATGATAGGTAACCGTCACAATCTTGCACCCTGATTCATTGGCCCATTTAAGGTGGATAAACGAATAAACCCCATACCATACAAGTTTGAGCTACCTGATTGGATGATAATTCATCCTACATTTCATGTCTCCCAGCTAAATCCCATCGCCTGCAGAGGTGGTTCCCATGCCGCTTGACTTCCCAGTCCCCGTATAATCCAGGGTGCACCTGCATACACAGTTCACTGCCTTCTGGATTCCAGGAGGGTGCAAGGTTGCACCCAGTATCTGTTGGACCAGGAGGGTTTCGGGCCAGAGGAACAGTCGTTGCTTCCAGCATAGTGTATTCTTGACCCTGAATTAATTAGGGAATTTAGGAGGAACCAGGCAGCTGCCTTGGAATTAGGAAAGATTAGCTAGCTAATCAATGATAACAGCCTGCATCTGCCTGGGTAAGCATCACTCTATTTCACCACAATCCCTTTTATCAACCTCAGCTTCGATCGCTAATGATCTCTTTTTATGTTGTGGTTATCTTTGCAGTTCGGCAGCACATTTATATGCGGTGCTGATGCCATGGATTTGACTCCCCAGTCCTTTGTTTTCTTACTTGCATTAAGCGCAGTCCAGCATTTATACCAGTGTTCAGAATCTGGATCTTTTATTTAATCTTTTTTGGGCCTTTTTCTGTTATTTATTATTCATAATAAATATTTTACTTCTTGTTTCTAACCCCATCCTTGTGTCCCATTATCTCCCTTAATACTAAGAACTAAAATAGGATTAACTATGAAACAGGCACTGCTGTGCATTAGATTATTCATAATATTTTCCATCTCTCATGCATGTGTCTCATTATCACCTGACAGCAAGAAGGTCCTGGGTTTAGAATGCCTTTTATTTGTCATTACACATATAAAGGTGTACAGTATAATGAAATTCTTTCTTTGTCACTTGTTTATCCAAGCTTGTTTGGAAGCTTGGGTCAGAGTGCAGGGTCAGCCATTGTAGGGTGCCCCTGGAGCAGATAGGGTTAAGGGTTTTGCCGAAAACTGATGAAACTTATCTAATGAATTTCTACCATTTTTCTGTCATGAATGTAACCAACAGTGTAAAACATTACATTGAAATCCTAATAAACAAACAAACAAACATGTATGTGCATTGAGAGACAAATATACTGACAAACAAGGACAGTTGGTTCCACAAAAGAGACAAGAACCGTTTAGTCGCTAAAGGACAGTGCTAAAGATTTGGAAAATATGTAAAATATTTAGTAAGATGAGCACAAGATTCAAGAGAGTATAATGGATTAGATTTGTGAGAGGATAATGGATTCGATTTCAGTCTAGGATCAATTTGGTGGCTATTAAGAAGCTATAAACGAATCCATTAGTTTTGAAGCTATTATAGTCACATGGGGCGATATTATTTCCATGGTTTTAAAGGGGAATGTTAAACAAGCCTTTATTAGGATTGGTCTGTTGTGTTTTTAAGATTAGATCTTAGCAGTTTCTAAAATAAAATGCAATGAATACTCAAATTCATAAATCAAGATTTAAAAAAAAAAAAATTAAGGTTTAATTGTACAGGAGATCTTTATATTCCCACTGGAAACAGTGAGGGTGGGAGGAGTAGAAATTGGTCGAGTCTGAGAGACTTAAAGCACTTTTAGTGTGGATTTAGTACCATCGTGATTCTCATCTTTTTGGACCATGCAAAGAAGCTTCAAGGGAGAAACAAGAAATTGGTATGACGCTTGAAAAAACCTTTTTCCATTTTTACCCAAGTTTAGCATAGCCAAATGGATTTCCGCTGCTGTGAATTCCAATTGTCTTTAAAGAGGGTATATTCCTGCCCCATGCCCCTTGTGATGTGTGGGCAACCCCTTCTTTTTCACATGAGATTTAGTGACTTGCCCATTTCGGCACAGGCGCCTTACTTTGCTAATTAACTGGTAGCTGTGTAGGTAGTTCAGAATCTCAGCACAGGTGTTTCAGTGGAATATCCTTCTGCTCCACCTGGGCATCGTTAAAGTAGTGAGAGTAAGAGTAAGATAATTATTTCTAGAGCTCTCATTAGGGATCACCACAGCTGAACATGGACCTCATTATTGATTTGACATATTATTTACACCGGATGCCATCCTGACGCAACCCTCCCTATTTAAACGGGCTTGGGACTGGCACTAAAATACACTAGTTTGTGGATCCTAGTGGCTAGGGTGGTGCCCAGCTGACCAGTGGAAACTCAGTTTTGAACCTGGTGTTAAGTGGAAAATCTAGTCTAGTTATCTAGCTGTTGTATGAACCCACTGGTTTTGCTAAGATGTCTACCCTAACTGCAATATGTGTGTGATTAGCGCTACCAGAAGACGGGCTTTCCCATGACGGAGCTGCAGCTGTTCCTCAGGGAGGAGATGGATTTCCCCGAGGCGGAGGATGTGGAGATTGGAGAGACAGATAGACCAGATAGCCTCTGCTCAACCAGCTCGCTGTGCGGCTGCAGGGGACAGTCTGAAGGCTTCTCTCGAATGCTGAGGTCAGACCCTGTGGCAAAATAAATGTATCAAGCAGTGTGACAGAATTGCACACCCAACTATTTGTTGATTTTAGATAATTGCTTTTCCTTGGGGAAGAGCAGCTTTTGTGGTAAACATGCAGAAGCAATGACAAACAGACGTTTCTCCTCAAGCTGTATTCGTGACTTCCTGCCAGTACAAGCAAACATCGAATTAGCCCTGAACTTTTCAGGTTATAAACTTGTTTAAATAATTTTAACTCTATTTATTAAGAATTTCAAAAACAATGAACATACATTTTTTAAATAGTCATCTTTCTTTGGATTTTGTGCATCTTCATCATCATCACATAATCTATTTTACCCTAATGCTTCTTTGAGCGGTCCAGAAAGGTACAATTCAGAAAATACGGACTATAAGCTGCCATTTCATTTAGGGTTGCAGTGAAACACATGGATGTCATTTATGTGCATAGGGTTTGCAATGTCTATTAAAATGTGTACATATGTGTTATAGAACGTGACAGTCTGTGCAAATCCATTCACATAGATTGTAAGATAAATACGGAAAACACATTAGGATACCAGAGCTGTCAGGCTGGTGTCTATATGGACTATTGGATTGGATATATGGATTATTGGTTTATTTAAGGGTGGAAAATGG
This sequence comes from Microcambeva bendego, assembly GCA_034509265.1. Taxonomy (NCBI): domain Eukaryota; kingdom Metazoa; phylum Chordata; class Actinopteri; order Siluriformes; family Trichomycteridae; genus Microcambeva; species Microcambeva bendego. The sequence continues at coordinate 8,492,166 of JAYDZG010000016.1, read as the reverse complement.
CAAAGGAGTCTCCTCATAACTGCTGCAGTATGATCTCTGCTGGCTGATTGATGGCACATCTACAAGGACATTAGATCATGTAGATTGGTGTATGGCTCACCATGCGTGATGCAGATCTCCAAATTAACCTGCCTTGTCCTGTGAGAAGAAGCGGTCAACTAATGCATGTTAGGGGGAGCATGTATTATTCGCAACAAGATTAGGTGGAAAATTTGAGAGAATGGCAAAAAACGGGTTGCAGATACATCCTCATAGAGGAAAGGTAAATAGTCAGTATGGGATTTCATCTATTACAGAGAGATAATAATTCCGGATCTGTTGCCACATTAAGCATCGGATGAGTGAACATATCTTTCCTGAAGTCCTAAAACCTAAAACAGTGCATCACTCATAATTATGGTCATATAATTGATCCTGGTCTATCTTATAATTTGTATAGCAGCAAAATTGTAATCCTATGAACACAGTAATGTTGGGTTTTCTGACCATAAACCAGAGGTTTTTAATATGCTCTTGCCTAGGCAGGCCTGGCACCAGAACCACATGCTGTTGCTACCAGCCGCTTAATTCCCTTGCTGTCTCAGAAACCTGCTTAGTGATAGCCCATTACCGTGAATTGTACCTGCTTTACTTGATCCAAGCACTTTGGAATTAGTCACCATTTTTACCTTGGTTGCATAATTCATCCTTGACTGTAGTGCTTTTTCTTAAATCCAGGCATGCCAGGGCTAGATCCCAGCCCTAGCTAAGTTATTCAACTCATATTTGTAAAACAGTGTAGCAAAATGAAGTGGAAATAGAAAAATATGCAATATATAACAAATATACAGAAAATGGTCAGGAGAAGCAGATTTTACATTTAAACACAAAACATTCCATTCAGTAAAAGTAACTCCTCAGTTTACAAAGTCGTCTGAGTACTCTAGTATTGCTGAGGATGTTTAGCAGATATCATCCCAACTATTCATGAGAAAGACATTTAACATAATAGGTAATTGTGTTGTGCAGAGTTGTTAGAATAAGACCGAGTCAAGTCACGAGCAGAGATGGAAAGTACTTTTTAGAATGTACTCACTCAGTTATAAGTGTTATTTAGTGAACTTAATGGTACTTAGTTAAACAGAAGTTGAGGTGGGGTCGGGGGGTGTCTCTCCTGTGTAATGCAAACAGGTGTATTTCCATTTCAGTAGTTGTTTTTTGTAATTAAAATTTAATATTAAAAAAAATGTTGATACAACATTTGCACATTTATGCATGTGTAATGTATCATTTGGTACAAACCATCACATAAAATATTTTCAAACTATAAGCCAGTGAACCCCCCCAGGAATCGCAAAAGGTTTTTTATATATAATATATATATATAATAGTTTCTATATATATGCAATATGACTTGTATGCTTAATAAATCACAAACACTAAACTACAACCCTGTTCACTGCATCATTTTACCAGATACGAAATAACAAATGTTGTAGTAAATTACAGTTCTTAGGATAAAATATACATAAGTAAAATTATTGGTTTTGAAATTTACTTTCAAAACTACACACACACACACACACACACACACACACACACACACACACACACTCAAACTGTTCAATTGTAGGAAACAAATTGAAAATGTAACATTAAAATAAACAAATGATATGTAAGTTCAGACAAAAAAAACATGCTTCCCTTAGTTTCTGTTCTAGGAAATTAATAGGTTATTTTGCAAATGTGTGCTTATAATAATCATTTTTTACAGGGGCATTTTAATGTAAGGGTCAACATAAATTGGAAGCCTTGTAATGTAGAAATACACACTTGAATATGTTATTACTTTATTGACACAAAGGCATAGTGGTTCAAAAATGTTTGAGTTTCAACCCCCTACAAAATATTTAGTCATTCAAAAATAACTGTAATCTATACATGAATTACAAGATCATTATTGAAACTATGAAACTCTATTGACTATGAAAACAATTAGTTCTTCACTTTAGAACCAAAAACCTTCTGTAAACATCAGTTTTAACCCGTATAGATGCAGCATTACTGTAACTAAGACATTCAGTCCAAGCATATTTGTGTAGCTAGAAAAACAAGAGATCGG
>JAYDZG010000016.1:8459300-8475551 GCA_034509265.1 Microcambeva bendego | reverse complement strand
TAAAATGGATTGTTTGAGGGTTTGCATCATTTCATTTACAGAACATGCCTACAACTTTGAACATTTGATTTTTTTTTGTTCTGTTCAAACTACAAAACAATGACCCTTTACTATCCACTTAGCCACTGTGCAACCCAAGAACATTTTTCCACAAAGACCATTTTACCCATTTGTTCAAATTGTTTTCAATCTTGTTTATGATAGCAGTTTTAAAAAATATATATACTGTATATGAAATGACATCTTCACAGACACTATATTATAGCTATAAAAGCGTACTTAAGGTTGTTGATGTAAAACAAATATATATTTATATTCTCCTTGACAGATGGTCATTAAAGAATGAATATTTAATTTAATAGACATCACACCCTAATTGTAACACACAGACCTGATATACCATGGTTTAGTTTAAGTGATAATGATTATTAACACCTGTGACTATGCAATATAACAACTATATGTTAGAACAACAGGCATATGTAAAGACAAAATATAAATATTTGACTTTCTGTCAGGTTTGGAAATGGCTTGGATACAGCGTCCTCCAGAGAAAATAACTGATGGTGAAGAGTTTAATGTGACCTACACTGTCACAGCCCCTGATTCATTTTATGAATATGCAGTCAAGAACAGGATCCTCCTCTTTAGGTGAGATTGGTCACAGCAAACTGCTGTTATTGTTAAGCATTTACCATTGTCACAACACTTCTCAGCTAGCTTTTTATAAAGCTTGGTAAAGTAGCAACAAAGATAATATATATGGTTAAATAAGATGAATATTGTTGAATTTGGTCATCTGATTGTGATCCAGATTATTTAGCTGGCATAGTTTTTAAGATGGACATCCTTCCTGCCACAACCCCCTATGATTCTGGGTTTGAGACAATCCACTTGTGTATGCATCCTATACGGGCAAAAAGTATTTAGTCAGCCACTGTTTGTGCAAGTTCTCCTACTTAGAAAGATGAGAGAGGTCTGTAATTTTCATCGTAGGTACACTTCAACTATGAGAGACAAAATGAGTAAAATAAATCCAGGAAATCACATTGTAGGATTTTTTAAAGAATTTATTTGTGAATTAGGATGGAAAAAAAGTATTTGTTCAATAAACAAACAAGCAAAATTTCTGGCTCTCACAGACCTGTATATTCTTTTTTAAGAAGCTCTTCTTTCCTCCATTCGTTACCTGTAATAATAGCACCAGTTTGACCTCATTATCTGTATAAGACACACCTGTCCAAAGCCTCAAACTGTCAGATTCCAAACTCAACCATGGCCAAGACCAAAAAGCTGTCGAAGGACACCAGGAAAAAAATTGTAGACCTGCACCAGGATGGCAAGAGTGAATCTACAATAGGCAAGCAGGTTGGTGTGAATTAATCCACTGTGGGAGCGATTTTAGGAAAATGGAAGACATAAAAGACCATTGCTAATCTCCCTTGATCTGGGGTCCCATGCAAGATCTCATTCTGTGGGGTCAAAATAGAACTTTTTGGTAAAAACTCAACTCGTCATGTTTGGAGCAAGAAGAATGCTGAGTTGTATTCCAAGAACACCCTGCCTACTGTGAAGCATGGGGGTGGAAACATCATGCTTTGGGGCTGTTTTTCTGCAAAGGAGACAGAACGACTGATCCGTGTTAAGGGAAGAATGAACGGGGCCATGTGAGATTTTAAGCCAAAACCTCCTTCCATCAGTGAGAGCATTGAAGATGGAACGTGGCTGGGTCTTCCAGCATGACACTATCCCAAACACACTGCTCGGGCAACAAAGGAGCGGCTCCGTATAAAGTCTCCAGACCTCAAACCCCATAGAAAATTTGTGGAGTGAGTTGAAAGTATGTGTTGCCCAGTTACAGCCTTAAAACATCACTAGAGAGGAGATCTGCATAGAGGAATGGGACAAAATACCAGCTACCATGTGTACAAACCTGGTGAAGACTTACAGGAAACGTTTGACCTCTGTCAGGTTTTCCACCATAATTTACAATTAAATTCTTTAAAAATCGAACAATGTGATTTCCTGATTTTTTCCCCTCAATTGTCTCTCATAGTTGAAGTGAAAATGAAAATTTGATTAAAATTACAGACCTCTCTCATCTTTCTAAGTAGGAGAACTTGCACAATCAGTGGCTGACTAAATACTTTTTGCCCCACTGTATATTTACGACAATTTAGTGTCTGCCTGGGAAGTGACTGCTAACCACTGAGCCACTGTCCCGCCCTAATAAGCCAAATAATGAATAATGCACTTACATACATAATGTACTACTACAACTAATTGCAAGAATGTCAGATAGCTATTTCAGTGACACATACTATTTCTCTATCAAATCAATATTTTTTAGCCATTTCGCCTGTGTGGCTGAACAATTTAAATTAATAAATAATGGCAGATGTAGTATGTAGGAAGCATAGCAAAAGATTAGATTTATTATATGTTTATTGATGATTAGCAGCTGGTAGATCACAGATTTTGAAAGCAATTTCTAAAAAAAACTTAAGCCATGGTTATAACCAACTGGGATTTTTAATGTTTAAATTTAGATTCATTAATAGCCAGCAAGTTCCAATTACATAACTTCAAATTATTCAAGCCTCACATGTACCAGGTTGCCACTGTTGGGCCTGTGAGCAAGGTCCTTAACTCTCAATTAATTGTGATGTATACTGTTTCAGTTGTAAGTTGCTTTGGGATCTGCTAAATGCTGAAAATGTAATGTTGCCTAATAGCAATATGGCCCTGAGATTGATTTCCAGATGGAGTGGTCTTTGACCTTTCTGTGAGAAGGTTGCATGCATGTCAGGTGTTTGCATGGGTTTCCTCAATGTGATCTGGTAGGCCCATGTGTTAAGAATAAGATAAATCACCCTAGGTATGACCGTGTGTTTGTATGTACAGTATTTGCCCTTGGATGGACTGGTGATCTGTCCAGGATGTTTCTTACCTTTTACCCGGTGAATTGTACACAACACAGTACTGAACTAGATAAAGCAGTGGTAAAACAGACAATAAATGAATAAAGAATTTTGGATCACTGCCATAAATGTGTTCATATTTGCCCAGCTTGTTATGATAATTGGTGAGACAAAAACCCACAGTGTTAAATCACTATTAGTCTTCTCAAAAGTCAATCACAATTTGTTTTTGTGTAAAAAAAACTCTTTAAACATAAGCCATATTATTTCATTTTCACTGATTGCATGGCATGTTTGCACATTTTATGGTAGCTATAAAAGTCATTGTAAACCTAAATTATCTGTCCAAAAAGAACTCCACTTAGTCCAAACTACTCTGTCATGGCTTTTTGTGTTTTATTACACTAATAACATTGGCTTAGTATTTCAACTAAAAATACCGTAAAACAAGCAAACGTCATACACAGCTGAAAATAACCAACCTTGTTGCCCTTTGAGGGATGTAATCATCTTGATTGCTTTAATTGGGGGATAGTTAGAAATTCGCATCGCCAAAATGCAACAGTGGATGGAAACGGGTTTTGTGAATAAACGATGATGTATCAATAGGGCAAATCTTATCACAGGCTGATATTGACATTCTGAAATTAAAGCTCGTCTGAAAAATGGTTCTGCACAATGTGTGTATTACACTTGCGAAACGTTTGGATGGAAATCCAGTTACAGTTTAATTTCAAATCTACCAGTTAAAACAGAAAGTAGTATTTTGAACCTGTGACATGATGTCAGGGCTACTACATAAACATTCACAGACACATGGGAGCGCCATTAACTCTAGTTCTCTCGCCAATTCCGTTTGTGCCATCTCTCACTATCTGTTACCCATCTCGATATCAATTTATTTACTTCAAAAATCCAAACAGTCTTTTTAAATACCAAATCAACAAACAGTCTTTTAAAAACCCCACAACTACTACTAATACAAATTAGATCAGTACTCACACTGCGGTGAGTGACAGAGCACATTTTCTTTTGCTCTGATCAGTTTTTTTTTTACTGCGAACAGTATATTATACTGCGAATGGTGTGTTATACTGTGACAGATGTTCTATAAAGGTCAGTATTTTACAGAAATCTGTAAATCACGCGAATCAAGATTTAAAGGAAAAAAGGTTTAAAAAATAATTATTTTAAGAACTTCAGTCGATCATTAAACAAAATGTATGATCCTCTTAATTGAACTGAAATTTAAGTGACCTTAAATGACCTAAAACTGACCTTTGACCGACCTTAACCCATGGGCATGACCTTAGACCTTAAAGAAATGGATATAAACAATGGATATAAAGGGATATAAACAATGGATATAAACACACACCTACTACTACTACTACTAATAATAATAAAAATATTAATAATAATAATAATAATAATAATAATAATAATAATAATAATAGCCAGGAGGAGGGGGGGCTGACAGCATTGAACCTGCTGGCAGTGGGGACAGCTTGCAAAAGGTTAACAACCCCTGCCTTACAGTATTTCTTTTATTTTTTTCAGTAATGCTTCAGAGGCTAAAAGATTCTGCAATGAACATGAATGCCCCTCTAACTGGAACAATGCTAATGAAAACAACTGCTGTGTGTACCACGCTAACATCCACTCCTGTCCCCTGGCACTTATGGTCCGTAAGTTTACTGTTTACATGCACTACTGCTCTTTTATAAATATAAATACACGCAGTGTTAGTCTCACTGAGCGTTACCAAACAAAGTTTTGTTGTAGAAGTACAATGACTAAATCTGCGTTGATATATCAGATAGGCAGTATATTCCTCATAAAATGATTGGTGCCACCACGGTGCAATTAAAATAATCTTTCCCCCCTATTTAATCACCTTTGTTATTGCATGTGTCACTCCAAATGATTTCTTATCATTAAAAAATATATTACACATAGACAACCTAAAAGTAAAATACACCAACCAGGCTTAACATTATGACTACTGACTGCGGAAGTGAAAAACACTGGTAAGGGACATTGTTAAACATGCGAGAGAATCATGGAAAACCATGGCATACTGATGCATGAGGGAAGCAAAGGCTATTGAGGCTCAGATTGCTTAAAAATTTAATCCTTGTTCGGATAGAAATGTGTCAGAATACACAGTGCATCACAGTTGCTAGGCCAATTTGGAATCAAAGGGGGGGATCAAGAAAATATTAGAAAGGTAATCATAAGTCAATGTCTAATCGTTGTGCATTGGACAGATCGGTCCACTGTAGAAGCCAAAGCTATTTACGAATTATTGTTTAAGTTGTTTAAGATTTTATTGTTTACACTCAGTCTGGAAGGTCTGTGTGCATTTTTCTTGATCATGTTGGAAAAAAAGTACTCTTTTATTATTGCTATTTTAGGACTGTACACAGTTCTTTTAGAATCCTGTAAACACTGATTATATTGGATAAATCGGTTTGGTGAATTGACTCTGAGTGATTCCTCTTTTGCGCTTTGTTTCTTTCAGTATTAAAGTATTATGCAAAAGAAGTATTAGGGCTTTGATTGGGTCCCAGGTGAACAAAGTAGTTGGTGTGCTATCAGTGATTTCAACTTGTGCTCTATCCCGTAACTAGAATGGAACTGCCTGAAAATAATTCAGCAAATCTACTCTGAGACTCCTGTAGTTTACCATAACCTAGGTCACTGGTCAGCTTAGTCTGTAGAGATTTATTTTTTCTAAGATAGATAGCTGAGTATCAGATTACTGGATTTACTGTAACACAAATGACCACACAAAAATTATTTCACAAAATAGGAGCAATTTCCCACATTCATATTCTTAAGTCTTGTGGTAAGGTTTCCCTGAACAGTAAGTGCTAAATCAAGCACACTGGTAGGCAGGCTGATGGATGGATGGATGGATGGACGGACAGACAGATAGACAGATACATACATACATACATACATACATACATACATACATACATACATACAATATAATTCAAATAATACATTTAATTAGAAATAAATGTTTTTGGACAATTTCGTTTTAAATAAAGTATATTCAATTTTAAAACACTTATTGTTACAGAGAGGCAAGGGGATTTGTGGTCCTTGGATCCCAGATGATGGCGAAATTGTCACGCATACTGTATCCAAAGCTGGCAAGATGAGTCAGCTTCTCTGGACCTCAAAGGTGATAAATGTTTTTTTTGCTTGTTTACAGTTATATTAATATATAAGAACACTGTTTAGGTCCTTTCTGCGCAGAATTTTTATGTTAAATGTCTGAATTTATATGTCCACGTTGCTTTATTTCAGGTACACCAGTTTCCTCCCACAGTCCAAAAACAGGTTATTCTGAAACACTGAATTGCCCCTGTAGGTACCTAGTCACAAGGATGCACAGACCAGTGCATTGTGGTGCCGGTCTCAAGCCCGGAAAAATTAAAAATCAAGGTGTGAAGACATCTAAGAGCCACCCCGCAAATAAACAGGACAAAGGCAGAGTAAAAAGAAAGCAATAAATGAGTACTGATTATTAAAAATGTTGCTGAGTAGTTATTTTAAAATTAAGTCATAATTTTAACTTGAATTACATTTGTTATTTATCAAAAAAATATTTTACCAGTTGCATTATCTTATGCAGTTACGATCCATTAAAGCAACTTAAAGCTCCTGAATATTTGACAAAAGTCCAAAGAAAGATGAAAATCACACAAATCACTGATTCCGCAATAATGTCTTCTGTAAAAAAGTTTATGAATCTTTCTTACTGTACAGGTGATGCTTGTCCATGTGGGAGTGACATCTGTTATTGCCCATGTCAAAATTGGGCAGATGCATGCAGCCTTGGAATCCAAGGTGCTTGTGGTTAGTGCTCAAGGTTGGTGCTGGTTGAGTTTTTGTGTTAAACATGTATTATGTTGTATAAATTATTTACATGTATGTTTATTTTTCCTTACTGTGGAGTTTTTTTCTGTTGTTTAGTGTGTGGAGATGATATATGTGAGCTGGATGAAAGCTGTCTGACATGTCCTGCAGACTGTGGTGTCTGTCCTATAACCACATCCATTAAAGCAGCCATTGCACTTCCAGTTGCCCTTATTTGTGGTGGCTTCATCTTAACTGTGGTGGTGAGAAATCTTATACCACGTTGGAAAGATACTACAGATATATTGATTTATTTTGCATTATTTTAGGTCCAGACAGACACATTACATGGTCAAAAGTATATAAGATCCATTAATAATGATTGAGTTCAGGAGTTTTGTCTAGATCTATTGCTAATAGGCGTATATAGTATTATCTTTTGTTGCAATTGCAGTTTGGGAAAAGCAACTTCCTGTTTTATTGTGAGCTTGTGAACAAAGTGAGGTCTATTAGATATGTTATGATGTAGACCCGGGAAACCCGACAAGAGTTGCAGTTTTGGAGATGCTCTGACCCAGTCACCTTATGCTTGTCCATTTTTCATGCTTCCAACACACTAACTTTGAGTATAAAATGTTCTTCTGCGGCCTAACATATCCCACCCACTAACAGATGCCATGATAAGCAATGTTCTTCATTTTACCTGTCAATGGTAAGAACGTTTTGCTTGGTGATACTACTTTTATGTACAGTTTTAACAGTTTGCAGATTGCAGTGCTATTATAAAGTATATCCCGTCCATTGTTTTTTTTATTATTATTTTTGTGCAACATATTCAAAGTTCTATTATAAAATGTGAGATTTACAGGAGTTAAAGATACTTGCTTTCACCTTATTATAGTGGCTAAAGTATCAAAAGCAGAAAATGCTTTGGGATGAGAGCTGGATCATCCACTACAATAACATCATGTTTGGTAAGATCTTTTTTAATTTAACACAAATTTTAATTTTCACACCATTTAATGCTATTTAAAATGTGAACTGTAAAACTGTTTTTTGTTTTGGCTGTGCAGAAAACTATTCCTTTTCTATTCTATTACTTTTCTTTACTCTTGCAGGAAAAGCATGCTGCATGGACCTCTCTAGCACCATCAGTCTACAGCATATAAAAAGCAGCTCTTGCATGAGCGGGGGAACAAATGTCACCATGTGCACATCTGTAAACACCAGCTGCAAACCTGGTTTTATTCAGCCAGGCATCTAGTGAGTACTATTAAGTTTTCATGAAATTGAAAGTTTTGGCTTTCATTTTACAATTTTTCTTTTTAGTGATGGCAGGACAGTGGCTGTCAAGCACATCCAGAAAAAGCATTTCACCCTTTCCAAAACCATACGGAAAGAAGTAAAGGAGGTTCGGTAAGTGATCAGCTGAAATGTAGTTACCTGCATTTTATAGTATTTATAATTTTCTTTCAAATGAACTGCATGAATAATAAGAAGATGGCATCTAAGTTTCCGGTTGGACATACTGTATCGTGTATTATATTTAGCCTATAATTTGTACAACATACGTAATACTTATAATTGTTATCCTAATCTTAGTGTGTGCACTTTGAGGGAAGTTGTCTTCTGAGAAGTTGTATTGTCTGCATTTATCTGTCGTTTAACACAAACCAGTTTCCCTGTACCTTTTGCCAAGCAACATGATGCTGTCACCACCATGTTTCATTGTGCATAAATCAAGTTTGTGATTTGATTTTTTAAATGTGTTTTATTTGCTTGTATTTTTATTTACAAAAAATCTTCCACTGTGGGCATGCCAGCACTGCAGGCAGGACAGTTTGGTACCCTTCCTCTCTTCTTCCGCGTCCATGTCTTGAATCCTGAAATAATATTGTGCCATGGACGTAGCTACCATTAAGTCTAAGGGGGACATCTCCCCTCTACATTTCATAATTATTCGTTTGGACCTTCCAGACTCCATTCCTTTTGCTCGATAGGAGAATACACATACCACTGAAAGTCCACTCCGAGTTCTATGGGTTACCTGCAACTCACCGCGTGAATCATGCAGTCAAGTGTAATCTAAAAGCTTTTCATTCATAAGTACATTTTTTTTCTTTTGTAACCTTCACTGTTTGTAAATATGACATTAGAACACTGCAGAGATGCTGTTCCATTCATCAAAAGTTGATTTAATTTAAATATTTCAATTAGGCATTTCTATGAAGTCAAGGGCCTCTTCTGAAACTTTCTCTTGGTTGAAACAAAAATGAAACATTTTAGATGAATCCATTTGTGTAAATAAGTCTTTTTTTCAAGGCTTAGTATTGGTTCACTTCAACTGATAAACACTTGAAAGATTGAAAATTCAGAATTCAGTTAGAGAACATCACTAAAACCATATAAATCATCAGAATACATTTAGTGTGATTAAATGTTAATTACCAGTGTAATTAGTTCACACTCACTTGTCCTGTAATGCTGAATATCAATTTAGGAACTGAATCACATTTGAAAAGCTTAAAAGACAATTTTAAAGTATATGATGATGGTCAACAAAATTAGTAGATCTCAAACCACGGAAGTTGTCTCAAAATAGTCATTGCATTAAGTCACTTAAATGCTAGGTAAAACAAGGTGCTTAACAACCTGTCAAAAAGACACAAGAATGTGGGAAATGACATCTAATTCAATACCCCCCCCCCACACACACACACATTAAAATGCTTCTGATGCCCCTTTAACATAAATGCAATTGAGGTATATTGGAAACACTAAATTGTCCATTACTGTGTTTTATATAACATTGTGATCAACCTTGTGCAATGAGTAACTACAGTTTTCTATCATGAATGTAATCGAAGTGTAAAATGTGATGCTAAAATCCTAACATCTCTTTGTGCTATTTAATATTTGTGCTATTTAATACAGATTGTAGTTTAATGTCTCCCCCCAACTAGAGAGCTGGACCATCCAAACCTGGTGAAATTTATTGGAGGTTCCGTTGAGGTTCCCTTTATTTGCATCATTACAGACTACTGTCCCAAGGGAAGCCTAAGATATGTTCTTTTAAATGAAGATATTCCCATCAACTGGGGTTTTCGGTAAACATCTTTTTAGATTTCAAGCTTGTAAGTTTTTACAAATTTGTTACAAGTTTTCAGTTTGTTTTTGTGTGATGCTGTTTTATTTCAGCTTATCATTTGCCACCGATATTGCTCGTGGTATGTCTTACCTCCATCAGCATAAAATATTCCACAGACGCCTTCACTCTCACAACTGTGTTGTTGATGATCGCTGGGTCTGCAAAATATCAGGTAAAAGAGAAGTTTAAAACACACCCCTCCCCATACCACGTGTTATATTTTTCATGGTAGTAGGCTAGGCTAAACAAGATTGATGGACACCAGTGCAGTGATGAATAACAAAGGAATATATTATTAACACACCAGGGGAGACACAAAAAACAAAGCACATAAACATTTGTGAGCAAACAAAACTAGGTACTTAAACTAAAATATTTATACACTAAAACCCAAGAAGAATCCAAAACCTGGAAGAACAAAACAGAGAGCAGAGAGACCTAACTGAAAATTGCTCAGAAGGGAAATTGCTTCTCATACCCTGAGTCCCAGGTAGAGGAATGGAAGCTGATTAGGTAGGGGGCATTTTCCTGAGCACACTGAGCTGCTGGCTAGAGAGGTGGGCGTGGTAGGTAAACACAGGCTGCAACACACTGGCACAAGCTGAAACTGTGACAAAATTGGCTCAGTTTTAATAGACAGTAATTTTTAAAAGATATTTTTTACAGAAGCAATAAATCTGACAATTCCTAACTATATGTATTACATTTAGACTATGGGCTTACCACCTACAGAAAAGAGGATTCAGAGGCACTGAGTGGTACGTTTCATTGTGGAGACCTCATAAACTTCCGCATGTACTGTGCCCCAGAGGTTTTGTTAGGTAGCTCTAACACTGATTCTGCTGCAGCTGATGTGTACAGGTAAGAACTACGTTTGGTAAATAAATCATATTTTGTAGTAACCATATTTTCCATAACACAGTGACAAAGCAGTTCATCACTGTGTCACAAATGATCACAAATGATGAATGCAGTGATAAAACAAACTGTCCTTCTAGCTTGTTTATTTATCTAATTTAGTTATTTCTGACTATATGAGCAAATTTTATGGTTACAGTTTATTGAACATCATGATTATGAACTTTCCTTCTCGAAGATTTACACTCCATGGCCAAAATTATGTGGATACTCCTCCAAATTATAGCCATCATTTTGATGATTGAGATGCATATCTCTTTCAATAACCTTATTATTGAAATCCACCATCAGGCTTTCACACATTTACACTATACAGCAAAAAATATGTTGACACCTCTCCTCGCTGATGAGACTCCTCCTATTTCCTATAGCTTCTATGGTGTGGTAATAATTGGATTCTAAAATTTTAAAACAAGAAATATTAAAGAATATCTTATTTTACAGTAGATTACAGTAGTATTTTGTACAGCTATGTGGTGAATGGTGAGCAAATTGTTATGTGGGGAGAATATAGGACACAGAGACGCAGATCATGATAGCAAACACTATATAATTTATTAAGTAAATTAGCAGACTTCAATATAAACAAAAAAACTCACAAAGTCCGGTGTGTTGGCTTCATAGCTCCTGGAAGCGCAGTGGGAATGGGTGGAGACGGCAGAGATAGTGCTCAGGGCTGGACGTTCACCACAATGTGTACTCCATTCTAACCCTACACCAAACTAAGTTACCTCTGGGCCTCCTAACCTGTAATTGACTGGTTTACAAGGTGGAATACAAGGTTTCCAAAAACATTACATGTAAAAGAACTGTTACGTGGGGAATAGAAAAGAGGACACAAGGATGTGGATTAGTCATTAAATAATAATATCTTCACTGCCCCATTGATGATCCGGATCACTATGATGACGGTGTTCGTTGCATCCTCACGACAGGGACAATTCTGCGAACAGATCTGGGAGCGCCATAATTGTCAAAGTACAGCATCAGAGGAGGTAGCTTGGGCCTCACCATTGAGCCTAGCCATCAGCTATTTGCCTCCACTCTCCCAAGAGTACTTGTCTGACCCCTATAACTGGGCCCAGAGCCTTGGAAGCACGACACACACTGAGGGAAAGCGAAGGTGCCACACCGCACTCTGGATACACACAGCTTAAATAGAGCCATGCCATGTGCGGGCTATCAGCTTTAATGAGCTGTGATGTATTCAGCTCAGGTGGAGGGATGCGTTCTGTAATGGCGGTCACACCATGAGCCGGCATGCAGCTTGTGAGCAGTCGTCTGCGAACTGAAACATGGCTCAACGGGTGTGGAGGGGTCCTCACAAGAACTAAATGTAAAATGACAAGGCTAAATGTCTGCATTCAAATTTACTTTCAAGGTAAAATTGTTTGGATTGATCAATCCAGAAAATGGAAAACCAACCAATTTTACATTGTAATTTTATATGTGTGAAAAGACATTTGTCACTTAAACGTGCATTATCAGCAAGAATGTTTTCTTAATGCATCCACTGGAGTCAAGTAAAGAATTCAGCAGTCAACAATTTGAAGTACATACTTTGTCCCTTTTCTCTCTAGCTATTCAATTATATTGGTGGAGATAGCCACACGCAGTGACCTTATCTCAGTAAGTATGTTGAGGTAAAACTGTCTGCTTTACAAATTATGTAAGGCTGCACACTGTGAATATGTTACACTGTTAAAATTGCAGAAGGAACAAATGGGACCAATAAAGTTTGATGTTTTGTGGCGTCCACCTCTTCCGGAATGGAAAGTTGGGAAATCAGAAAGTAACTGTCCCAGTCAAGTAGAGTATTGTGAGGTGTGTTGCTCTTATTATTATCCATTGATAGAACATAAATCACTGTTTTTTAATTATTTTATTTTTTAAGCTAACTATTGTGCTTCAGTCTACTTTTTTCATGATTGTAATTTTAGTTGATCAAGAAGTGTTGGTCCAACAATATCACCACGAGGCCAACATTTGATCAGGTTAAAAAGATGCTGGATAAAATGAACCCACACAAAGTCAGTCCTGTTGATATGATGATGAATCTGGTAAGGGTCTGTAATGTTACACAGTTATAATAAATATGCCCTCTTCACATTTTCCCACAAATAATACATATTTTTCTATATTCCAATGAAATTTCATGATACAATTTATTTAGATAAATGCTAATTTGTGAATATCTGTGTTGTTTTTGTGTTTTAAGATGGAAAAGTACAGTAAGCATTTGGAGGCTATAGTTGCTGAGAGAACCCAGGATCTACTTCAGGAGAAACAGAAGACAGACCGCTTGCTTTATAGTACATCCAGATTTTTAAATTTTAATTATTACTTTTCCCCTCTAAATTTTAGGCCAGTGGGGATTGTGAATACTTATTCAGGTGTTCGCTACAGATTAAAAAAAATATTTTAGTTTAATAATTTATTCATTATTAATTTTAATTGTATTTCCCTGCATGACTTAATGCGTAAATCAGACGACAATATTGCTTTTTGTTATTTTTTACGTTTAAAATAGGAACAAACGTTTGCTTGTGAGTTTCAACGGCATATTCAGTTAAACTTACAATTACGGTTGCTACAGTTATTTGTAATATTAGTAAAATTAGCAGTAATATTTGTTTTGTTATCAAAGTGTTCGAAAACCTAGGCAGCTGTCTACCTAGACAGCATTTTACATCATCCTGTATGCACTTGCGAGAAGCAGGCTGTTTGAAAACTTAGATGCCTTATAATCCTGCCTACTTAAGTCACCTTTAAATATTAATGCAATATTCAGTGTAGAACGAGTCAGCATCGGATGCTCTCTCATTCAGGAAGTACACAACATGCCGGCCTATGCCGAAGTTGTTTTCACATGTAAATAGATTATTTTGATGTTTAATGTGCATAAAGGTATACACGTGTCTTTGTAATTTCACGCTTGTTAGTGTAGTTTACACACTTTCGGTGGTTGTTATTTGAGACGCTAACCCTTGTGCAAGCTTGTTCCATTGTTTTGAAGGGCACAATGCTAATGCTGATTAAACACAATTTCTAATCGCTACCTAGATAGACTATTCAAATCACCTGAAGTTCACTAGTTAGACAGCTGTCTAGTTAAACTGCAAGGAACTTCACATTTTTGTTTAGTTGCATAAGACCCAAGAAGGCCAAAGAGTTTTTTTAATCAATAATGCCTCCTATTGTAGCTGAGTCGCAGCTGGCTTGGCCACTGAAAAGGGGGGTCGAAACTCGGAAAAGCTGGGAAACAGTGATTTTGGCGTTTTATGACCAACACTGGCATTTTCTTCTGTAAGACTTATCAAATGATCAATTCATAGTTGAGCCGATGTCGCCATCTACAGGAAAGACTTAACTTTGTATATTACAGCAGGGCTAATTGTTAACAAAAATCTAAATGCAAATAAATAATTAAATGAAGCTTTGAAATAGTAAAAGCCATAAATATATTTTATATTCATTAGTACACAAACAGTTACATTCAGTGCTTTGATAATAAAATAGCCCCTTCCTGGACGTCTATTTTTTTTTACTAATGTGCCACAGATAGCTCAGATACTGTCTCCAAGCAACTTTACAGTTTCCAAGACCAGAAAATCAAACGAGCAGCTCTCTAAATGTAATAACATTTAAAAATGCACAAAATGTAAACCCTAAGAGGAACAAGACAATACATCCTTCTTATGAGGCATACATGATAGCTTTTATTTTAAAAATCTTTAAAATTGGAAGTTAATCAGAAGTTAATCAGAAGTAGACTGGTACGTAAATAAAATAAATTCTAACTAATGGCATAGCATTTAAACAGCATTAAGAATTTATTTGATTCATATCTATGCACAATCTGTGGCAGAATATTGTCTTTTTGTGAATTCCAAACATTGTGCAGTGACTGCAGATATCCTACACCCAACAGCAAAGTAAAAAGTTGTTCGAATAGTACTTATAGGTGTAGCAGTGTCAAACCTATAGGTTTCAACCTGAGGTTGGTGAAAGGGTTCATAATAAAGTTTTCTACTGATTTTTTCTATTGATTTTGCATAGGGAGTCTGAATTCCTTGGTTTGCGATAGGGTGGGGCTCTGGCATAAAAACTTTGCCAAATCATTGAGGTGTGGTGAAAGTTCTTTGTAGGTTCAAGCAAATACTTTTTACAGTTAGTAAAAGTATTTTTATTTAATGCATACTTAATCAGTGCAGAGAGAGGTAAAATGACTAATATTGTCTCACTAAAAAATGTGAAAAAATAATTGAACCAAATAACTGTTCATTTCCGACCTCCTTAATGAGTGGCACATGTGTCCTAGGTTAAATTTTATATTTATGGAAAATGGAGTTCACTGTGCTTTACTAGAGCTTCTTGTTTAGATTCAGAATGTTGTTTAGATTCAATGATTAATTTGATTTACCTACCACACATAAGCCATGGTTACTGCCAAACAAGTAATTACATTCACTCAGGGCTAAACAGTGGGAACAGCATTTTTCCTATACTAATTAAAATAGTTTTTAAAAAAGCAATTTGTATAAGTTGGTTTTTCTTTGTCTAAAATTGATGGTAGTTTCATCATCTTAAACACACTGTGTTTGACAAATATTCCAAAATACTGATCAAAAATTGAGATGGTGGCTAATGCTATATTTTCTAAACAATTCTACTTAATATGTAAAAAATAGACAGAATATTTAATGGCAGACCTTTTTAAAAGCACATACACTTAATTATGCCTGTAATAGTATCAGTCACATTATAACAAAGAAATGCCTTTTGCACCAAAGCATGTGTTTAAAATATTGACAGGTATGCTTCCAAAACCAGTGGCTGATGGTCTCAGACAAGGCATTACTGTAGAAGCACAAAGCTTCACCAGTTCGACAGTATTTTTCAGGCAGGTGTCTAAATCAAACATTTACAATGGATTATATTTGAACTTTAGTCTTCAAAATGTGAACCCATATTTATTTGCATTTCTCTGATTTTGACAGTGACATAGTGGGTTTCACTCAGCTATCAGGATCCAGCACACCACACCAAGTTGTGGATCTTCTCAATCAACTCTACACCGCGTTTGATGACATTATTGACAACTATGATGTATACAAAGTGGAGACTATTGGAGATGCTTGTGAGTATGCTTGCAATACTGTCATTTTAGTTTCCACATCTGAACAGAAGAGATGAGCATGACAACATTATAGTAGTAAAGATATCCCTGTATGATATGAATGACAGATGATCTCAATGTAGACGTCCACCAGAAAACCCTTTTATTTTTTTATTTTAATTATTTTATTTATTTTACAAATACATTCTTTTTAAATCCTACAATGTGATTTCCTGGATTTTTTCCCTCATTTTGTCACTCATAGTTAGATC
>JAYDZG010000016.1:8402716-8414192 GCA_034509265.1 Microcambeva bendego | reverse complement strand
GAGTCGGCGAGCGTGTATCATCCCTGTTTGCTGTTTGTGCTGTTGTGTGTGTGTGTGTGTGTGTGTGTGTGTGTGTGTGTGTGTGTGTGTGTGTGTGTGTGTGTGTAGGGGGGATTTTTGTTGTATTAAGTTTAAGTTCTATAATAGACAATTCACTCTTGAACAAAGGTTTGTGTTCTTACTTTTAATAATATTTCAGTTTTTAAGAATTGCTGATCCACACAGTGCTTGGGTCTTTAAACATGCACAGAGACGGTTATAGAGACCCAGCACAGATTATTATAACATTAATAAATAATATTCTGTGTTCATGCTGGTGTAACAACAGTATTTAAGCACCGCTTTACATTCTTTTTAAAGGTAATGTGTTCAGGTGGCATATTTGGGGTTAAAACTATATATAATTTGGCATTTAAAGGCATATTATTGGAATTCTCTGTTTTTCACAAAATTTAGGGGTTTACTGTGTTTTATATTGTATTTTATAATTATGTTAAAATCAATGGAAAATACCTCAACTAAATAAAACCAGTATAAACAGTATGTTTCTTTATCATTGCAGTTTATTTCAGTAATTCCTTTACATTGTGTTTATCAATAAGTGAAAAATTCAGCATGAATCTCATTCATCCACTTATCAACAATAGCACGGATGTCCAAATTCTTGAAACCTGGAATGGATCCATCTCTTTCAAAAGGCAGGGCGACAGGAAGACGTAAAGCCATCCTTGACAGAGTAATCTGAAGGGAAAGAATTACGCGCCTGTGTTAAATAAGTTAAAAATCATAATTAACATTTCTGAGCCTCGAGAGCAACGTTTTACCTTCGGAATCCTCATAATGATGTTTAAGGAGTCTTGAGATCGTAAAGCCATTATTAGTTCAATCTGTCTCTCAAGTTGATTATTTCTATCAACGTTAATTCCAGTCCAAGGTGCGACCTTAGGGATGTATTCACAAGCCCTGCAAAGCAAGCAGCATAAAGAAATAAATTATCAGACTAAAGTAACATACATTTCATTATGATATATGTGCAAAGTATATTTGACATGTTACCTATTGATGTAGGGAGTTACAAGATTTAGAATACTTGGAAGTCTTTCCCACTCAATTCCAAGACGTGCACTAGGATTTGAATCATGCAGACCAGCTTCAGCCTTGACAGTTACACCATATTCCTGGCATTCAGCACCATATCCAACTCTGGCCTAAGTAGACAGCAGACACAGTGCAAGCAATAGTGTTTAATGTGTAGTATTTAGAAACACACAAAACTTAACCTTTGTCTAAAAAGCTAGACTTACTCCAACTTTATGCTTGCTCTGTATAACGGCATCGGCACATATTTTCCTTTTGTCATTGTTGGCCATGGAGTTGAGCACAATCTGTATTCTTGTTGTAGTCTTGTCCAAATAAGCAGCAAACTGGTATCCTATCGCTCGATCAGCTCTAACGGCACGGAGAGTTAGAGCAAGAGCAGGTGGAATAGTATTTCCCAGAAATTTAGCCTGAAATTGTAAACATTGACCAGGTTTTAATTACAGATAAATTTGGCTTTGGTTTATCACTAAATCCTACAGGCAGATTTTAAATGACCTGTTTCCAAACGGCTTCAACGCTGGATGCGCTGCTGGATCTTGAATGTGCCTGGGGGGTCAATACATACAGAATAATTCAATACAATTCATACAACATTATATGAACAAAAGTCTTTTGACACCTGACTGTGAGCTTGTTGGAAAAGCTATTACAAATATTACAATATTAAAGTGAAGGTGTAAAATAGAGTGAGATCAATGTGGTTTTTCAGTCAAAAGATCATTGATCTGTCTAGGCACTTCTTACCTGATCATTTTGGAATTTCTCAAAGAGAGTCTGCGTATAATTAACCTACGAGGAAACATAAAGTGTCAAATCTTCGTCAAGGTTAATAAAGATTAATAAAACTAATACATACGCAGAATACAGCCTGGAGCATGTTGATTATTATTATATGTAAAGGTAATGATCGATCATTTGTAATATTTATGTTACATTCAAGTATTTTAGAATTCTAGACTTGGCTAGGCTTTATTTGTTAAATAATAATAAGAAGTGTGGGTAGATAAACGATTGTATTACAATTTTATTTGACATATATTTCATATTAACCATATGGCCAAAAGTAAGTGCAAACAAAACCAGGAGCTTGTTCAGGGGTCGCCTACACGATGGCCGTGGGCACTTGGTAGCCCTCAAGGACCATATCAGTCACCAAATATGTTATTTCAGAGGAGTGTGTCTCCCATGAAGTACTTGTCAGCTTCAAAAATGTTGGTAACCACTGAGCTAGTTGAACATCTTATTGTAACATTATAGGCATGAGTATAGTACTGACCTCCACTTTGCGGTTGTCACGGCCTATATTCTGTATTGTGTCAAATGTAAATAAATGTTTGGCCCGTAAGTGATTGATTTCTTCAAATGGTGTTCAGTAGTGTTGAGGTCAAGGGTTTAAACAAACAACTGAAGTTCCTTAACACTAAACTTAGTAAACCATGTATTAATTAAGCTAGCTTGATTGTGGATAAAACATGTTATAATTAATAATTTGGGATGTCCGCACACGTCTGGCCATAATGCGTATGTACATTAAGTTTCTACTGTGCACTTGTAAATACAAATGCTCCAAATGTAAAGCATAGCAACTCTAAAATGTAAAATAATAAAAATAACAAGGAGACTATTTTAGTCAATGGCATATATTTACATAGAGATTACAGTTCTATGTAAATCAAAAGAATAACTGCGCTGACTTTTTAATGTTTACCTTGGACATGCGGCTACTCATGCTCCTGCTTGAACTTTTGCTGTTACTTGAACTCTTGCTGCTTCTGCTGCTGCTGCTGCTGCTTCTGCTGCTGCTTCTGCTGCTTTTGCTGCTGCTTCTACTGCTTCTGCTGTTTCTGCTGTTTCTGTTTCTGCTGTTGCTGCCGCTGCTGCTGCTACTGCTGCTTCTACCGCCAACACTTCTGCTACTGACGGAGGAAGAAGAAGCGCTTGAGCTTGAGTTGACGTGCTTCAAACCAGCCTCCAGGATCTCCCTCAGTTTCAACAGGATGGTACTTTCTTCCCTGCTGTTGTATTCCTCTTGACTGTCTACGTTAGAATTTCTGTTTTGTTTCATAAGTTTTTGTGCACCAACCAGAACATCAAGCTCTACTTTTTCAAGAGCAGGTCCATCACCTGAAACCACATAAACACATTTTCGTTTCATGTCAGTTGTGAATCTCATATGAATTTAGGCTTCAAAACCCTCTGAAATTACCTCTTCCTACGGAAAGACGTGCCAGGTGTTGCCCAATAATATAATAAAAAGGATTGAAGCCCATGAAGCCGGCATTATGAGAGTTGATCTCAAGGCATCCTTTGATGTTAACGTGTGGAACAGTAACGCACAGATTTTTCTTAATAGCAGCAGGAATTATTCTTTGTGCAGCATCAGAGGGCGTCTGAGGTGCCAGAGATACCACTCTTTCAGTGGGAAGATCTTCAATGTTTCTGGCCACAGCGACAGTCTCAAACCTAAGAAACAATAATAAAAAATATATATTTTGTTTTACTTTCAATTAAATTATACAGTGTTTTCCTTGGGATAAAAGCTATTGCTTTGCTATCCATTACCTGACAGTACCAACATGGTCGGGAACATCTACGGGCAGGAGCTCCAGCTTGATGTTGCGATGTGGAAGATCAGCTCTTACGGCCACTCTCCCTGGAGCAACGGTGTGTACATAACCTCTGGCCATAACAGCAGCCTGAATCCAGGCGGTGTTCACTCCAATCACAGCGAATGTCTGCATGGCAACACTGAAATTCAAATAAAATGATTATATTCATGTATGTTTCGGTTTAAGGAATGTCAAATAATTTATGTTTGTAACAATATACCTTGGTCTGGCTTCAGCCTGCAACTGGATGTCACTTTTCATTAACTGACCAAGAGTGACAGTCTCTTGGTGCTCAGGAAGAGCTGGATTAATTGTTGCTTTAACTTAAGAAGGGTGATGTGGAGAAGTTAAAAAGTTAAGCAGGTAATTAGGGTACGAGTAGCATAGTAAAACAGGTTAAAACTTTACCATTGATAGAGGCACCGGCAACAACAGCAGTGTAATGAGCAAGCTCCATTGGTACACCAACAGAGGTAGGAATGATGCGGCGAATCTCAGCTGTCAGTAGAGGTTTGGCGTACTGAACTGCGATACCAGATTGCAATGACTTAACAGCTTCCTTAAGGAGGTCATGAGCACGTGGTCCATTGGCAATCTTTACATTTGGAAAAAGTATAGGATTCTTTATTACAAGATCATTGTATGCACTTCACTAGCATTACTGAATGCACATTAAATGTAACCATATCAAGAAAGCATACTCCTAATTCATTTTCTTTTTTTTAGGATGCCAGTGAAATGCCAGTAAACAATATTTGGCAATGAACATAAACAAATATAGCTTCATTTAGCTTCATTCAAGTATATAGCCAAGCAGTTAAGACAATGGACTAGTAATCATAACCACCACTGCCAGATCAAGGCCCTTAACCCTCAGGCACTCATATTGTACGCTACAATAAAGGTGTCTAGTACTTGATAAAGGTATCTGCTAAATGCAGAAACTGTGAGTACACTGCGACTGAGAGGGTCCCCTTAGTTTATGAGGGTCACTAAGTCACTCGGTTCAGTGTAGTTTCACTTTGTGTTGTCCGTTAGTCTGTCTACCTTGTGCAGCTGTTGTAAATACGAACTCGGGAAGAAAGAGAACCAACAAGTGTGACACCCTGTCCTACTCCTTTCTATCACTTATTAGTATGGAGCTATTCACTAACTCCTGGTCTCACGGTTCTTCACCATTCCACAGTAAGGGTCACACATTCCACAGTAAGTGTCCATTTGCTACCTACTTGTTTCTCATGTGACCTTCTAACTAAAACAACAGTTGCATGAATAATTGAGCTTCAAAGTGGATAATGCATATATCAAATGTAAATTCCCTTTCAACAACATTTTTTCAGTGTATTCAAGCTTGTTTGAAAGCTCAAAGATAAGTATGCAAATTATAATATGACACTACATCATGTAGTCATATAATTATTTTCATGATTTATTTTCATATACTGTAGATAAGGAATGCATGCATGAAATACCTGTGCTGTGTGTTCGATGACTTTGTCAAAAAAGCTTTTGTCAATGTTGGCAAAGGCAATTTCCTGTCCGAGGACTTTTACAAAGACAGAAGCCAGAGGTTGATTGGATTGCAAAGACTTCCAGTTCATTATCTTGGAAAGTAAAGAGGAGACTCGTGTAAATTAAATATTATGCAGCTAAAATAATATAACACTGATAAAAATGATAAAATAGTAATATTTACTTACTGCCTTAACTGTTTTCTTCACCCTGGTGATCCGGTCAATATTTTCATCTGCAGCAGGAGTTTTCTGTAGTGCCTCCTGGAGTCCCTCAGTTCTTATACCAACCTAATTAAAATACTGTATAAATTACAAGCCCAGTGGAACAATATGACTTAAGCTAGGGTATTTTATTAACTATTTTAAATTTGTATTTTTAACCTCAAGAATATCAGCAGCTGCTCCAGCCAGGTAGGCACGTGCTTTAGTCACAATAGCTCTGGGGATAATACTGGCAGCATCATTGATCATATAAGCGTTTGCAGCAGCACCAACCATAACAGGAGCTTTTAAAAATAAAAGAAAATGCCGGGTCAAAAAACATTGAAATATTATCCTACTTCATTTTATCCTAAGATAAAACAAGTTCCAACGTACAGATGTAGACATCATAATGGAGGGCTTGGCTGAAACGAGAGTTTAGTCTTTCCAGCTTGGGGCTCAGAACTCTCATAGCAACATTAGCTGCAGAAGCTCTGTGAAAAGAAACAAAATATTGACATAAATATTAAAATATTCACTTTCAACTTCAGCAGACCTTTTTATGATGGATGTGAATTAATTTAAAATATTCCAATCAACCTACACATGCATCATGTCGGGGGCCATGCTTCTTCTCAGAGATTTGATGTATGAATAAACAAAGCTGGCAACATGCATGTTTTGCTCCTTCTCCAAATCACCAGCAAGAGTGGACATAAGAGCCACTGATGGCTTGGTCTCAAACAGTACAATGCTGGCAACCATACGCAGTTCAGGATGAAGATGCTTATTCATATAAAGTTGAATTGCCAGTGGCTGAACCTACAATGACCAAAAAGAGATTTACAAAAATAAACGAATATATAAATAAAGAGGCAAAGTAGATTCAGGATTTACAGTTTATTACATTCTTACCATCTTTGGCTCCTTCTTGGCAATGTTTCTGAGAGCCAGGATGGCATCGACTTGGACTCTTATGGGAAGAGCGGCAGCAGCATTTCCAAATCCGGGCAAAAGCTTCATGATGGTTTTAAGACTGGCAGGGTGGCCAGCATTGCCCAGAGCTTTAAGAGCCAGTGTGATTTCATAATTGTCAGCTTTGGAAATGGCATCAGCAGCAATCTCATGGACATGCTGGTGACAGAAATTGACATATGGCTTATTTGTTTTCAGTAGAGATTCATACGCAAATGTCTATAATGAATGGATATTTACCTTCAAGTGATCAGCAGAGCAGGAATGAACTTCAGCACAGTGTTTGGCAATCAGTGAACCATGGCCAAGCAGGATCATCTCACGCAGTAGTGGAATTGCTCTCATTTTGGGGTGCTGAGCCATATTCTGTTTAACAGAGAAAATAGGTCAAAACGTCTAGAAATAAACATGTATTATATTCTTATACATGCATGAAACTATTCTAAATATTAACTCACAGCTGTCATGTGGATGGTATCTTGATCAGCAGTGAACAAGTGCAGACCGACCAAAAGGACCTGGGTTAGTTCAGAAGTTGTAAGCTCATCAGCTTGAAACTTCTCGTTGATGAATCTCAAAGCGACTTGTGTTCCCACAAAAGGAAGGGCATCCAGAATCCAGCGCCTGGCAGAACTAGAATTTTAGTAAGGTGCACAAGCAGGGATTTTATCATTTAATAATAGTTTAAATAAATCTACCTGTGAACAGGTTTGGTCTTGTGCTGAGCCCAGATGGCCTCCACATGCTGCCAGGTAGCAACACGCAAGAGTTGGACGAGCTGAACAAACTTAAGTGGAGCATCATCATGAACCATGGCCATGTTGTTTGAAGCCAGTTGCTGCAAAACCTCATTTATCTGAAAGGGAAAGAAAAGGAAACATGACCATTATCCAAATAGAATAAGAATTCACAGAATATTTATTTTATTATCCAATAATATTGATACCTGGACTTGAGCATTGTTGATCTTTAACAGCTGGATGGGATTTTGGTGAAGCTCACTGGCAAACTCATACTGCAGTGATCCACGGACCAGATATTCAGTAGCAACAGGAGCAATTGGTTCATTTTTCACCTCCAGTAAGGACAGAGTTTGTCTAATTTGAAAGTAAAATTGTTAGTTGTAGATTTCAGTTTGTAGAAGTTTTATACAATAAATTATTAAAGTAGTAGTATACCTGGCTTGCATTTGGGCTGCTCCTGTGATTGTATTGAATGCAGAGAACTGATGAAGCTCTTCGAGCGTAGCTTCAGATACAACTGCGCCAGTATCTGTGGGCTTCATGATGTAGTTGAATGTGGCAGTTCCAGTCAGACTCTTCAGTGTCTGTGGTGATGAAAAGGGTCTTTTAACATTGTGCAAATGTAAATAAATTAAATCATGTCATGTGATCATGTGATCATACTTTCTGGCACTCCTCACAGGTCTCAGCATAAGCCAAGCCAACATCCTTTACAATCCTTTGATGGCAGTTGGTAAAGTCTTTAGATTTGGTGACAGCAATTTGATTGGTCTTAGCATCCTCACGGATCCAGTAGTGGGTCTTGCAAACTCCCTGAGGTCCAGCCTAAAATATCAAAGATATATCTTAGCCGACCATAAAAAATGTAAATAACGTATTTATAATTATAAACTATTAGCTTTTTATATACCTCATGTAGCTCATAGACATTCTGGGTCTTTTTGAGGTTGAGATGAAGGATGTTGAGGATTCCTCTGTGCACATTTAGGATGGTAGCAGAGACTCCGGCAGGGGCAAATACCTTACCCACCACACCATTGTCATATTCAAACTTGATGGGAGTAGCAAGCTGAGAGCTCAGAGCGGTGGTGAGTTTAGCAGCAGGAATAAAAGAATCCTGAGGCCAAATGCCAGCGTACTCATGCAGTTGCGGATCCAAGAGCTAAAAGAATGTTTAAAAAATGGTTCAATTTAAACTCTCATTAATTACATAAGCATTTCTCTACAAATATTGTATCATATGTTGGTCAATAACAACTGGTTTTACCTTGAGCAGGAAGGTATTTTGAGCAACAGCACTGATTAGTACTTTGCTGTTGATTTTTAATCCAGCCCTGCCCAGACCCTCTTGAGGCAGACCGCCCAGGAGCAGACCCTCATACTTGTACACATAAGTCTTACTGGCAGCAAATTCTGGAACTAATAAAATGTTTCACATTAGGTAAAAAAGAACTTCTTATACATACATCATTTCTAATCAATCAAACTGTTATATGAGAAATAGAACTCACCCAGGTTTATCTGGTGACTTGCTAAAATAAAAAATAAATAAATCACAATTTGAGTACATTAGCAATCTATTAAATAGAAATGAAATTCATTTTTTTGGATGATGACTTACCCACAAGGGCCACAGTCAGGGCAAGCACAACAGCTCTCATGGCTGGTGGATGTGGATTACTTCTAAGAGGCCACCTTTTATTTCCAAATTTCTGATGACTAAACCTTTATTTTAAATTTAATTATTAACTGATGTATTCACATTTTGATGAGCATGGCACTGATTGGGCTGTTGACAAAGCAAGGTCAGGTTAACTTGGCCTCCTGTTGGTGGTCAAATGTCTGCATCAAGAAGATGTTAATGTGTTAGAGTTAAAAATTCAACACAGTGTAAAATGTACAATAGATTTATTAAATGAGTTGTTGATGAGTATTAGTTTATGAAGTTTGCTTGATGTAAATTCTAGGTCAGATTATTGAATTATGTAATTTCTTTTTTAAAAGAATTGCATTTATTTGACATTAATACTTGTAATTTCACATCAGACACTTTAATCCAATCTTTACTGTATAAATTGACAATATTTATTTGATTATAAATTTATTAATTAAAAAATATATAACCAAAAAACCAAAAACACTCAATATACTTCAGGTTTATTTCATGTTTATGTTAGGATACATCGTTTAGGATACATAGATACACAGTTAGAGCCAATACTAAATGATGATAGTCATACTTTCACAGAACAATAGTTTAATAATCATAAACTCAAACTTTTGCCATGACAATCTCATTTGTCTGCCCTAACCTCACTATTCTCCACACTTACTGAGCATTAAAGAGAAAATCTAATTTTCTGTTAAAAACAAACAAAATGTATACGTGAATGCCTGTAAATGTATGTGAACTTGGATCATGCTTTAATATTTAGCATGCTTATGTATTTTAATACTTGAGAAGCTGCATCCTCCAATGCCAGTTAAGCCATATGCCAACAAAAACACTTAGATCCTGATTTTAAGTTTGCCTGAAACAAATGTTTATAAAAATACAGACCATCACCACCACTGTCGTGTGCATAATGAACTTCTGCCATCTAGGAGGGACTAGTCAATTAAAAAATCCTTTTCTCCACCTTAGTTATTTTACAGAACAGCACAATACGTCGCTAACATTGCCAACTCCCTGAATCTATTAATTAGTATTGATCATTTGCATCTTAATACCATCAACACCCCGGACTACACATTGCATAGTTATTACTGTTATACATATTTTCTGCTATCACGCTTGTACCGTGAGTCTGAACTCCCAGATTTGAAACTCAGCTGGGTGCCACCCTAGCCACTAGGATGCACAAGCCTGTGGATTGCAGTACTGGTCCCAAATCTGGATAAATAGGAAGGGGATCCGACATAAAAACTATGCCAAATGAATAAAGCAGACCCCGATCCGCTGTGGCGACCCCAAATGGGAGCAGCTGAAAGAATTCACATAGTTATTTAGCAGTATCTCATACAGTTTAATTTACAGTTATCAATATACACATCATTTATTATCACTATCATTATTACAATACAAACCATTCCATTGTAACTTAAATTTAAAATTTATATTATTATTGCTATTATTACTATTTACATAGATACTATTCCGTATATACTGTATAGCAGTAATATAGTATATCCTAATAAAATAAAAGTACTTTGTTACTTGCACATAAAACTTCTCAAATGAATGAAATGCATTTTAGGTGCACAATTTTGTAAAATGATATTATTTTGCAATTATAACAATAATACCCTGTCTTTTTTGTTTTCTTAAACTGGACTGTATTTGAATTCTGCAAATCTGAACTGAACAAGACGACCTAACTTATTCAGTGACATGGGAAAGTGTGACCTGAACACAGGTTTGTTCTCTGGACTTTGAAAGCATCTTTATGTTTATTTAATATTGAAATTTGCCAAATTTCACTTTGCATGTCCAGATACATGTTAATATGATTTATATTTATATATGATATATAGCATTATATTAATGGTTATAATAATATTTAAATATCTGGGAATTAACAGACCCTTTAGTCAATTAATAACCCTGGTTTACTGTGTATGTTGTATAATATAACTATTACTCTAACTATAATCATTCTATTATGTTATCCTTTAATAGGCTTTTTAAAGTCATCAAATAAACACACAGAACGGAATGTGCTTAAGATTAATTTATCATTTTTTAAAATAACTGAATAATATTCTATTATTGTATCTGAATTATTTACTATTGGTTTAGTATTTTGTTTTTTTGTACAAACTATTTTTTTTTTAGATTTGTCAGAAAATGAGGAAATATCAGTTTCTTTAAACTATGACTTTTCCAGATTTTTAAGGATAAAACATTTATACAAAATGGTCATGCCTGGGCTCATCTTCTAATGATAATGCAGTTTCAAAACTGTCATCTCAAATTATCAGCAGCATCAATAGAAAAATCTATAGCACGTATTAATATATTGCAATGATACATTTTAATAATATTTTTTTTTCATTGTAAATCAATGTCGGCAGTAAATTGATAATATTTAATATTGTGATATTACAAACTCCTATAATGTTAATATGTTTTAGTAAAATAAATTGCATTTGCATGTAAATTTGTAAGTGACACACACACACACACACACACTGGACAAAAATATTGGGACACATTAAATAAAACTGTTATGATATTCAAAATATGAATTGATCATTAAACTCTTTCTGGCAATGTTTTAGAGTGTGTGTGTGTGTGCGTGCGTGCGTGCGTGCGTGCGTGCGTGCGTGCGTG
>JAYDZG010000016.1:8389677-8401090 GCA_034509265.1 Microcambeva bendego | reverse complement strand
AAACTACTCCACTATCATTGCCGAAATACTTCATGGATCGATGATCCATCAAGTGACCGAGAGTCAGCTGTGACTAAACGGATAATCATCATCATCAGTAGTTTGATGAAGGTCTTTTTGTTCAATCATATTTGTGTTAAAACAATACTTGAAAGGGGGAGGAGCTCACCTGCACAATCACCTGAATGCACACTGCGGTCAGGTACCTGTTTCTTACTCAGTTTTGTATTCGTTGGTGTATAGTGTTAATTTTTTCTGGCACACTCGACCAGACTTTAAGGTTAAGTTAGTGTTCGTGTTATATATCATCAATAAATATAACAGAATCGTAAAATGAAAGGCGAAAAACACAACCAGCACCTTTGAGCTGAGAACACGATCATAAAATGACATGTGGAGCATAATATACAGGGGCTGGTCATAAGATTAGACTATCGTGGATTTATTTCAGTAATTTTATTCAAAAAGTGAAACTTGTATATTATATTCATTCATTACACACAGAATTTTGATGATTATAACTGACAACTAATGGAAACCAACTTGGATGCATACGGCTGCTGCCCATGTGTCGGAGGGGTTGTGGGCTAGCTTTGTTCTCCTTAGTCGGTGGTCATCATTAGTGGCGCAATATGCTATTGGATGTGATAAAAGTCGGGACAAAAGGGAGAAAGTGCAAAATTAAAAAAGTGTATGTTCATTAACCTACAACATGACTACAATTACTCAAATGCTGTAAGTTATGTCAAGAGCCTTTTAACTTGTTAGTCCATATGGGGTTGGCATGTTTTGTATGTTTCTATTTACTTTTGCAGGTATTTGTGTTTGATGTTGGGAAGAAAGCATGGAAATTTTATGACTGGTCCAAAATAACAACAGTTGCTGCATTTGGAAAGTATGATGCTGAGCTGATGTGCTATGCTCATTCCAAAGGGGCTCGTCTTGTTTTAAAAGGTAATTGTAATTCATGTGTGTTTTGAGTCTTTTAAATTTGAACACTAAAGCTTTAAATACATTGTGTATAAAACACTGTAGTCTGCAAGTATACACTTGCAATGAATGTTACCTTGAAAGCCATTAAAGCAGTTTGATTCTGTAATGCTTGTGTATTTTAAACCCTGCTGATTTTTTCTTGTTTCAAAAGGTGATGTTAAAAGTTCTTGACCTTTTGTTACAGGTGATGTACCCATTGCAGATATTGTAGATGATGTCAAAAGAAAAGTATGGATCATGGAAAAACTCAGTTTGGCTAAAAGCCAGTTCATGGATGGGATAAACTTGGACATTGAGCAGGCTATTGAGACTTCTTCCCCTGAGTACTATGCTCTGACTGCCCTTGTTAAGGAGACTACTGAAGCATTTCATAAAGAAATTCCAGGCTCTCAGGTAGGAAGCCCATTGATGTTGGGGATGTATGGGACGTGACTCGCGAAACTGGGTTCACTGGGTGTTTTTGTATAAACAAAATAAAGTTCACAACGTATTATGTCATATATAGTAATATATTATGTATTATATATAAATTACAGGTATCATTTGATGTGGCTTGGTCACCGAAGTGCATTGATAAGCGCTGCTATGACTACACTGCTATAGCAGAATCATGTGACCTGGTCTTTGTAATGTCTTATGATGAAATGAGTCAGATCTGGGGGGAATGCATCGCAATGGCAAATGCACCTTTTAACCAAACACTAGCAGGTATAACGTTTTAAAAGTATATATAACATACAACTCAACTAACACAGTAAAGATGTATTTTAAATATGATTTTGTTCTCTTTGTTTTCCAGCCTATGACCAGTACATTGAACTAAAAATAGACCCAAAGAAATTGGTCATGGGAGTTCCATGGTACGGTTATGACTACCCATGTCTAAAGTTAACGGTAAATACTCGTAATGTGTTTTCATTAAGTCAATTGTTAAATTTAAAATCTGATTCAGGTTTGAACAGTGAGTTCATTTAAGGGTGAATTAAAGCCAGATAAAGTCGTGACTGATGCAATTTTGACTTCTGCTGGCTGATTGATGCAGCATGTACAAAGACGAGGAAAGAGTCCATGATCAGGGTGTGTCACAGGTGGAACATGTGTTGGAGGGGGAACATGCGAATCTTATTCCACGTAAGGCTTCTTTAAACGACCCAAAATAATAGAAATCAGAGGCCAATAAAATCTGGAGTAAGCTCACTTAGTCTCTCCGCCATACAAATTTCTACTTCTTTCACCCTCACTTCTTTTGGTCACCAAAAAAATCATAATCACACATCTTTTAAAGTGTTAGCATAGAGGAAATGGCACAAAATATTTCAAATTGATCACCATTATTATTTTTTGAGTTAAGCCAATACATTTTCGGCAGATTTGCATACCTGTGGTATTTCTTATATATTATTATTTAATTCACAGAAGTAGTTAATTATAGTTAATAAGTAGTTATTATGTAACTTTTTCCACATAGGACCAAGTAGGGCCTCATATTAAAAGTGATGATCTGAAACATAGTAGTGGAAAATGGGGAAACTGCTTTTAAGATTTCAGATACTTACAAACAGCTTTGAAGGTTTTAACATGCAGTCTCCTCACAGACAGTAAAGTAGAGCGTGAGTAAACCTCAGGACCTCTAGCACGATGCCACCAAACTAATCATCAGTTTTACATAGCAAGAATCATAAATGTAACCATGCCAGTTCTTGTGCATCTTTCTTGTTAACATTTTAACATTGCTGTCTTGTAGGAGGGTGTTTGTTCGATTCCTAATGTGCCTTTCAGAGGAGCTCCTTGCAGTGATGCAGCTGGAAAGCAAATTCCTTACAGAACTATAATGAAGCAAGTCAACAACTCCATGTCTGGGAGGCTATGGGATGAAGTCCAGTTGGCTCCTTATTACAATTACAAGGTAAGTTATATTTATATAAAAATGTACATTTCAAGCGTTTAGAGGATGGTTTATTCAAAATGACCCAAAAACCAGTTAAGGATTAAACGCCTTTGGAAAGCCAACAATGACAAAGTGGTAGTAGTCAGGTCACTGTGTGGTCAACTTAATTTCATACATTATATACATTAGTTGCTGCATTGGTCTGCCACATTTTCCAAAAAAAACCCCAAACTTCATAACACTTAATAGTGTTGCCATTACTTCTCACAACACTTTTGGCACCAGTGATACCAAGCAAGTGTTATTTTGTCCCATTCTTCTGGCGAACACAGCTTAAATTGTGCAGCCATATGGGGGTCATTGTTGCATTTTTTGTTTAAAAAATATCCATTAATTAATTCTTGGAGACAAATCAGGGCTGCAGGCAGGCAATTCTAGTACCCATACTCTCTTCTTCTGTAGCCATGCCTTGCCAGGCCTGGAAAAGATGTTGGATGTGTTCAGAAACATAAGGTGCTACCTTGCTGTCTTACTGGCTACATATAGAGATATCTAAGTAGGGAGGGTTCTTTTAAGTATGTCCTTTAAAGTCAGGTTATTCAAACACTCAAAAGTGACAACTGTGATATTACATAAATTGCTACAATTTAAGTTTTTCCCGCTCATCACATATTACAATAAACCATTCTATATGGATGCAAACTTAAGTTTAGCTTAAACATGGAGTCTGAAACAAGGAGAGCACAATACTATAAACACATGTGAAATAAAAGACACACCTGTGGCATTAAAGGGCCAGCTCTTGTAGTCATTTGGTATTTTCTCATGCTACCAGGTTGATTGGAGACACTGAATTGTCCTGTAGGTACCTGGGATGGACTGGCGCCCCATCCAGGGTCTTACCTTGTGCCTTGCGCCCGTTGAAGAGCTGGGATAGGCTTCAGCACCCCTCCCTGACTAATTAGGATAATGGGTTAAAGAAAATAAACTGAAATGCAGGAACGGATGTTTATAAAACCTGAAAAAGGTTCATACCAGCTAAAATGTTTTCACACGGTTTCATTTTAATCATAAATTAATTGACATATTGAGTTTTTATCTTTGCTTCTTCACTGACACAGGATGGGGAAGGAAAAATCCATCAGGTGTGGTTTGATGACCCGGTCAGTATCTCTTTGAAAGCTGCCTATGTGGGACAGCAGGGTTTGAGAGGGATTGGCATGTGGAATGGAAATCTTCTTGACTACAGCGATGACCCTGTTGCCAAGATTCAAAGTGCTGAAATGTGGAATGCTCTCATCCCAAACCAGCGTACCGAATCTGTAATAGTCTCAATGGAATAATAGGCTTCTGCTGCTCAGAATATAATTTCTGGACTGAAAATTTAAATCAAAGCAATATGTTCTTGCAAACGAAATGACTTCAAGCTTTAAACGGAATGCAAAAAATAAAATAAAGGTGGAATGATGGTAAAATATAGAACATGATTTATTGTTAATATATCCTTTACAATATACACAATTTAAAGAATGTATTCATTTATTTTGTTGCCTACTTTTTTGTACTTTGATGGCACTTTTTTCCAAGTTTGAAATTTAGTCTGCACAGTAATGGTACTTTTGGATATGATTACATTGTTAAATAAACCTACCCACATGAAATATTTAGTCTTCCAGCTATCAAAAAGGCAATAAATGATATAAGCTCTTGAATACAGGGGTATCTTGAAACTGCTGGCATGGTGTAAATATGCATTTATGTGGAATAACTGTCGAATTGACTCTTCCACATGTTTCTGTGTTGAGCTGGTCCAGTTTTACTTTTAAACTCAGTGTTACAGCTTGGGGTTCTGAGAAACGGTAAGAATCAGTGTTTCATAGTTTTTAAAATTGTAAATGTGATTTATGTATTGAAGAACGTTGGGAAAACACTAAACTTGGGGGCATGGTGGCTAAGTGAGTATAACTTGCCTCAAAGCAATAAGGTCCCGGGTTCATTCTTTGTGGAGTTTTCATGTTCTCCACGTGTCTGCATGGGTTTCCTCCGGGTGCTCCGGTTTCCAAAAAACAGTGGTTTTTAAGCCAGATATTGGTACTTATCTTTTGTGGGCAGTGTGGACAGGTACCAAGTCCTGCTGGAAAATGAAATCTGCATCTCCAAAAAGCATGATGGCAAAGGGAAGCAGGAAGTGCTTGAAAATTTCCCAACACCAGCAGATGACATGGTTCTCCAATCTGTCACTAATT
This sequence comes from Microcambeva bendego, assembly GCA_034509265.1. NCBI lineage: Eukaryota > Metazoa > Chordata > Actinopteri > Siluriformes > Trichomycteridae > Microcambeva > Microcambeva bendego. The sequence continues at coordinate 8,395,963 of JAYDZG010000016.1, read as the reverse complement.
GTGGAAACTTTACGCTAGACCTCAAGGACCTTCCACTTTTCCTCCAGACACCAGGACCTTGATTTCCCAAAATATATATATATATAAATATATATATATATAGATATTTGGCTGAGCATATTTACCACAGGAGATGGACACAAATTATAAAGTAAAGAGAATTTGTATGTATCAGTTAAATATTTAAAATGAGAGATTGTTTAATTAAGTGTGTTTAATTAAATTGGTTTATGATTCTCTGATCAAAGGTCAGCTAAACTGAAGAGAGGGCCATTGTGGGAGCACTGAGATTTTTTTTGAGCCAGTTCAGCTTTAAGGGCTTGAAGCTCTGAGGCAGCTTGCTTTCTCAACTGAAACAGGAAAAGAAATTATTAGTACATTTGTATTTTGTGAAACTTAAATTATTTCACTATTTTTTCATATAAGATGAATAATTATTACATACCTTAATTTCTGTCACGAGCTTTATTTTGGCATCATCGATGTTTTTCTTTTGCTTTTCTATTTCACAACTCTCAGTCATAATCTGGATTATAAGGTCATTCTGTGAATAATAATCATATATGAGCTCAGTAACTGCCTCTTGCTAATTTGTCTTGTTACAGTTTAACATTTTACAAGACTGTCGATGTTTGTGTTACTCTAATAAAATGCCGAGTACAGGTTTAGCATCAGGGAGTTGCCAGTGAGTGGAATGGCTGACCTTTGTGTTTGAAAGTTTTTTTCTTTGTTTTTGTCTGTTCTTTCCATCTCTGGCTTGCAATTGTTGAAAGAGCTTGTCGTAAAACGTCTCGAGTTCTTGACGAAGGCTCGTTAAGGTTTCTTCCAATGGTGCCGTGGCCTTCTTGGTGTCAAAATACTTCTTCTTCCATTTGTTCCGTGCTGTGATTTGTGGTTTAGAGGGGAAGGAAGGGGTGAAATACACACGTTCAGGTTCCCTTCTCATTAATAGTGCAGACAGGGAGGGACAAATTAAAGGGGAATGAGTAGACCCATTCTTTCATTCTCATTTTTAGTCGACAGGTCATAGTGAACTGCTTTTTAAAGGTTGGCATCATTTCTCAAAGAAAATATTTGAAGCTTTTTAAAATGTGCTTCAGTTCCTATATTAATATTCAGCATTTCAGAGCAAGGGACTGAAAAATCACACTAACCTTATTCTGATGATTTGCATTGAATTGACATATTTATGTAGTCTGGATAATAGCTGCTATTCCCAAATCTCAAGCTTCCAAGTGTTCATAAGTAAGAGTGGACCAATATTCAGATTTCATTATTTCCATGTTAAAAAAGGCTTCACACAATGTTTGGAGATTTTCTCTTAGCAAATACCAAATGGTCCAGCATTCATATGAAGATTGTGAGGTTAAAGTTTCTGTATGGAACATGAGATTTGAATATTCCCTATTAGATTTTTGCATGTATGAACCAAAAAGGCGCCTTTACAGTGGGCTTCCCAAAGCAAATGACATTTTGGTTGCTTTGTTTTTGGTTTTGTATTCATCTTCACAAATGGTGTACATCACAAAAGGAAAGGTGCAAAAATGGTGCAAACTCTCTACTGATTAATGAAAACTTTGCAGTTCTTTAGGTGGGATGAGGTGTAGCTATGGTGCATTAACTTACTTATTTATTTTAATTCAGTATTTAGTAGACACCTTTATCCAAAGTGACTTGCTGTACAGTTATAGTATACAGTCTGAGCAATGAGGGTTAATGGTCTTGCTCAAGGTTCCAACAGCAGCAACATAACAGTGGAGAGATTTGAACCTCCACTGACCTTCGGATTACTAGTCCTGTACCTCTAACCACTAGGCTAAGACTGGCCCCAGTGGTAACAAATTAAAGAAACAGTGGCCACATTTCATGCCAGTCACGATTTGCTGCTTGAGTGAGGTGCGATCAGACAGCATATTGGTCAACCCTGACACAAAAGTGTGTTTTAGGGAAGCATAAACCCCTTATTACATTAATGTAAGAACATCAGATTGTAAATTACTGGTCATGATACTGGCTCGTCTACAAAGTTGTGAAAAAAGATTCTGAACTGAATTTTAGAAAATATTCAAATTACCTTGGTTCCTACAGTGTCTATTCAGAGCTAGCAGTTCTCTGCCCTTTCTCAGAAGTTCCTGCCTTGTTCTTTCGAGTTGCCTTTTTTCTTCTCTGACCTGCCTGATTACTTTCAGAAGCTCATCCCCTATAGCAAAAAAGCATAGTGCCATTGTTCTGTAGTTACCTTTAATATGGTAACACATTCAAATTCAAGATTTTGGTTCAATCTTACTGTTAGTCAAGGGTGTAAGAGAATGTTTTTGCATGTGCAAAGAAGCATAAGAAGGCAAATCACACACAACAGGAACTGTACTGTCCAATCTGTCCTCATAAACCTGCCAGGAAAGAAGAAAAAACTCTTAGTAATAAAACTTTCATGCATGGTTACTACAGACACGGCAGGAAAAGCCTCAGTTTGAATTTTAGCAAGCCAGTAAAGTTCATAGTGGTTTTACATTTATGAGCACTGGTAGTTCAAGATCCATATAAATGGGCTAGTCAGGGGTGGTCCGGCCTTTTTTAGAAGGTCCAACACTCACCTATCTGGTACATTACTGGCTACCGTATTTGAGGGTTCTTCAAAAAGTTTCCAAAATTGTTTAAGTCTATTTACAAATATTAAAAAAAAAACACATGACCTTTTTTTTTTACTGCATAATCACCTACTTTTCCCGAATGTCATACTATTGTAATGATATGACCCCTGAAAGATTCCAAAAACATTGAAATCAGATGCCGTTGACTATAAACTCTCAGACATTACTAATAATAACTACAGACTATGTTTTGACTATTTTTTATAATGACTAATAATCCTGCCCTAACCATTTCCAAACAAAATATTAAAGTACCGTTTTGAAAACCTTTCATACAGTCACTATAGATCTATTCATTACAGTAGCTTATTTCTTGCTCTGTCCATTACCAATCTGTCCCGTAGGGTTATATCAATTCAAATATAGCCCCTATAGGTCCTCACTAACAAGACATTGACTAGATTTAAGTCTGGTAACAGTACATGCATCACAGATTACCGTCAACCAATATGAAAATATCTCACCTCATCATTGGCTTTGGTTGGCTTCACTGTCTGAGATAGTTTTAATTTCCTAATTTTCAGAAAACCATATAAAAGAGATAAAATTATACAACAGCAAATCTTGATAGCACATCATATCTTTTGGAACATTACCTTTCCTGGGAGTGAAAAGACCCAGTATTGGAACTTTCCAGCAGGTCTAATACTGGTGAATCTCTGACAAAATTTCTTTTCATGTCACTTTCCCCCACTTCATATGAAGTTTGTTTATGGGGCATTTCTGTGAAGAATATTACAGAAGAATTACAGTTATTTCTTTTTTGTGCCTTTTTGGGATTTAAAATAATGGATTTCCTTTCATGGAAATCAAAGCTTTATAAATTAGCAAAGCAGGATGGAACAATTCTTGGGAACCACAGACTACAAGTGCTAGTGAAGATAAGTCATCTGAATCAGTTAAATGAATCAATATTCACTTTAAACAGCCGATTGCATTGACACTTCACGTTGTCTGGAAAAAAAACCCCATGTGGATCCGGTCCACCTGGGAATCAAAACAAGACCTTTCTGCTGTACGGTGACTGTGGTACCTAGCAGGACTTAATATTATTAAAAAGCTCATTTTGATGATTTAATTGTGTTTGAGGTTAGTACTGATACAGACACAGATAGCGCACTGATGCAATGTTTCATTTCATTTCAATCTTTACATCTCAAAGTAAAGTATTTAATTTCTACTTTAAATATCAAAGCAAAGTATTTTACTTCAACTTTAATCTTGAAGTAAAAGCCTAAAAATATTTTAAGTGGCTCTAATATGCAGCATTGTTTTGCATAGTTTGTACCTACCAGAAATAAAATCACAAACACTTTTTTTAATAATAAAAATAAGAAGAATTAAAAAATTGAATCCAGTTTTGTGAATCACATCACTGATGGGGTGTATCGTTACATCCTTACTATTAATACATTACTGTTTGTGACCAGCCAATTTGTTTTTTTGTTTTTTTACTATAAAGTCTTTTTTTTAGGCAGACACAAAGTTGTCTGATGTTTCTTAAAAGTTCTGTCATTTGATAATATCAATCTAAAGAAATACATGTTTTATGAGTAATAACTGTATACTTATTTTTTTTATATATACGTGTTTTTAAAAAAATATTTCACTCAACCTTTTATTAAACAACGTTAATAGTCAACTTCTCCATTTGCTTAATAACAGCTTCTTTGTTAAAATGTTTCTCACCATCCTGCTTTGCCATCAGCATCTCCTGAACATTCCAGCACATCTTCTGACCACTGGTCCATGAGGATTTTTCCAAACCCAGAGAGTCCTCTTCCCTTTCTTCCAGGGAAGTAAAGCTACACTCATCCTCCAAACGCTGCTCAGTAACACACTGTTGGGTCCCTTGTATGATCGAAGGAAACTTTGTTGGTTCTTTAGTATGGACAGCTGGAAAAGCAGGTCTGGGAGGGCAGCACGCCTGAGAGTCAGTGTTGTAAATAACTGTGTCTGAGCTAAGAGACCTGGAGGAAAGGCTACAGCTGTGTTCTTCCACCTGCAGCAGGTACAGCTCTGGGTAAGGGGACTGAGATGGGGAAATGACCAAGAATGAGACTGGAACAAAAACACAGGCACTTGGTAAAACACTTCATGTTTATATTATGACACATACTTACATATGGTGGAGCAAAAGATTTTGCTTTCAGCTCTTTCTCCTGGTTGGCTTTAACCTAATATTAATATGATACAAACATGTTTAACTAGTAAAATAATTAAATGGTACTGCATTAATGTTACTGCATTAACTAGGGTCCTGCTAAATTTATGGGGGAAATGCGCTTAATTCCACAGTCCTTGTCTATCTAGAAATCACATATTTTGAAAGAAAAGTGCCACATTTCACAATTAACATTAAATTAGACTAAAAACAAATTGAAGAAAAAATGGAAGTTACAATTAAAAGCACAGCTGACAACCTTGGTTGAACGTAAACTTAGAACATCCATATTTTGACACATCCTTTTGTGTTCACATAATTGGTTGTGATTAATTTTTTTATTATTTTGTTTTAGAATTTGACATCTTGAACATAGGACTGCATCATTGTTTATTCTGTAAAATTGTATAAATATATATTTTTAACATTAATAGGCAAACTTTGCACAATTGGTTGCAAAATGTTCGTACATCAGCTGTTATTATTTGCATTTAAGCACTTTCCTTGTGCTCGTTGAAGAGCCGGGATAGGCTCCAGCACCCCTACTGACCCTGATTAGGGGGTTAAAGAAAATGAATTGAACTGAACTGATGCAGGGTACTCACCAAAGCCAAGCTTCTACCAACACATTTTAAAAAACAAAATCTATCCATGACCCTGTCAGGTCCAAATAAAGATCCAAGCTCTTCTCTAATAGCTTTAAGACTTGCGTCTGGATACACCCTTAAACACACATCGCAATGCAACTGCTCAGAACTGGGTTTAATAATGTTCTTTAATTAACGTGTCTCTGCTTTACTTATTATGAATGGATTAGCAGATTATAATAGTTCATTTGCTCTTGCCTGATGAAGCCTGCAGAGATGAAGCTGTCAATGGCATCTACTGATACCTTATTCAACCTTGAATTCCACTGTTCATCTGGTACAAAAAGCACATGAAGCTCCACAAACTGTTTAAAACAAAGGAACAAATCAGCTACTGAGAAACAAGCATTAAGCTTACTACAATCTCAAATGATATGATTAAGACACAACAAAAACTGATTTGTAGAAAGTATTAAGACTGCATGTAACTCTATGTAATGACACCACATAGCCTTTTACTAAACTATTAAAGTTACAGAATAAAAAATTTGATTTGTTTGGTTTTTTTTTTTAAATACGTAAGTAAATAATAAGAAAACCTAGACAGTTAATAGAAGAATCTTTTCATTGTCTCAAACCTTTATTTATCTCATTCATAAGTAAGTTTCAGCCTTTTTCCTAAAAAGCTTTCTTACCTCAGAATTTGCAATTCTGTTAAGACAGTAACTGTTCATCATAATGTTATATTCCAGTAGAAGCAATTCTTTAAGATGCAAACTGAAGCAGTACTGTGTGGAGGTTAAAGTGAAGGAGTAATCTTTGGGGAGGTGAGAGTGGAGTCATTTCCCTGTAAAATGGAGGGGAGGGGAGAAGTAAATGAATCA
>JAYDZG010000016.1:8355985-8368215 GCA_034509265.1 Microcambeva bendego | reverse complement strand
ATGTTATGCCAGGGCATTGTTGCCACAACGATATGCAGCTAAAGTAAAAAAATGGATACAATTGTAAATCTTTTTTATGAATTAATGACTGAGGTGGCACCGTGGCTGGGTGGGTCGCACTGTAAGCACTGTATCACAGAAAGAAGGTCCTTCCAGAAAATATTGGGACTGTAAAGCATTTACTACTTTGTAATGTCACCAATACTTTCACCATTTTGGTTATCGAGTGATTTAATGTTTCAGTTTTTATTTTGTCCCATTCTTCCTGCAAAGTCTTCCTTTCATAATTCTCCACACATTCTATTTTGGGGACAGGTCAGGACTTCAGGCATTTACTTTTAGAATTTTTTTTTTTTCACCTCATTACAAGCCCTAAATTACCCCATCACAACAATGTTGCAGGCCTGAAATTCACACATTTGTTTTTTGCATTTCCCATACTGTCTCATACTGACTTTTTCTGATTTGGGTTTGCAAAATGTCTTTTCAGACCATATCGCCAAATTACATTAATCTCTGCGTTTCTTAAATCTGGTGAAAAGTCTTCTCAGAATATGTAGTGGACGCTGGTATATCAGTAACAAGGGGACAGACTGCCCATGTTTTACATTCACATATGCATTCAACGTTTAAATGTCCATGTTCTTCTGGTCATGGAGTGGAACATTTACATAACCTTGAAATTGCTGATCAATTCAGGAGAAAAGCAAAAAGATATCTGCGTATATCCTGTATAGATACAGTATCCAACAGAAATACTTGTTTAAAACAATACAACCTTTGCCATGGACATGACCATTTGGACCCATTGCAAAATACAAAACTACAGGTGACACCACCCCCTAATATAATCCTCTGTGTCCAGTGATTTTAGCACCTGGTAAAGTATCAAGGAGAAAGACACACTCGGAACACCACCTTGGCAAAATGACTACCTCAAACCAGGTATTGAGCTTGATTTTACCATTAAAACATCATTTTTAATGTAAATCAAATACTAAATTGAATGTGTCATTTTTAATCTACAGAATGTGGAGTTTGTAAGGACAGGGTATGGCAAGAATCACGTGAAGGTCATGTACATTCGCCGAGAAGGAAACTACCACTACATATTGGAGTTGAAAGCCGACGTACAGCTTACGTTAAATTCAAAGAAAGATTACCTGACTGGAGACAACTCCGACATCATACCTACTGACACCATCAAAAACACAGTTCATGCTCTGGCCAAGCTAAAAGGGGTAGGTCTAAGCACTGTAGGCATAAATTACAGAGACAGCATGTAGACAGCGTCAATTCTGACACTAAAAAGGCTGCAGGTTTTGAAAATGAAACAGGCTTGATCTAATAAGTACAGACACTGCTCAAAGTTCTGCCTACAACATACAGCCAAAGGAATGTAGACACCTGCATGACATGAGCTTGTTAAAGATCCTCTTTCAAAACGTTTTAATAATTTTGAGTCTGCCGTCCTTTGCAGCCATTGCTCTTCCAAAAAAGCTTTTGGTCAAACAGATGTGTGAGGTCAGGCACGGATGTTGGATGAGATTCACCATTCTTGAACATTCAAATTCGACCAAAGTCCAGGGGGTGTAGTTTAAGACTCTGCGCAGGCCATTAAAGTGACACTAAAATCATTTAGGAACAGGAAAGTTTAACAAAGATAAAAACATTTAGATTATTTTGAATTGATTTTAAGTTTCTGGATACTTGTATTGCAAACATTCGTCTTTTGGCAGGTCAGGACCATTGAGGGCTTTGCCCTGGATATCGCCAACCATTTCCTAACAGCGTTTAACCATGTCACACGAGCAAAGGTCAACATTGTGGAAGCTCCATGGAGGAGACTGGAAAAGGTGCTGCTGACATAAAAATTATGATAAATAAACCGATCCCTTATTCACGATTGTGTAATTTTTAATGTTAATTTCTATAAACCCCTTTTTTGCAGAATGGTGTTTCGCATGCCCATGCATTTATCTCCTCTCCAGAATCCCGCCGCTTCTGTGAGGTAGAACAATATCGGAATGGTGAGTGAAAGCCACAACATGAATTACTCACATAATATTTACTGCCATATCCACTATTGCACACAACTCAATAGAACAATAGTACTTTATGATAATACAAGTATAATACTAGTTTAAAATATGAACACATTTGTTGACAATGTCCCCCTTAAAATAGTTTTATTTGAGTACACCAGAAAATAAAAATAAATGCATCAATTACAGTGACATGGACCCTATTTACAGACATTTCAACTTTCACGCAAGCATAGGATACTTGTTCTATTATACGGATATTTGGATTTATATGGAGATTTCAGGATGAACCTAAATGTACTGTTCACAGGTGAACCTAATGTGACCTTCTCTAGATATTTGAATGCACATTTGAATGAGTCCAACTGTTCAATGGTTCAGTACTTCTCGCACAAGCTGCTGTTCTATAACATGGTGCTTAATGGTAAAATTCACAACAGGTGTTTAATCCATGAATCGACCAATAAATGTCCTAGTTCAAGTTGAATGGCTATTTAAACAGTCCTCCTCATCATGCTGTTCACACTTTGACATCATGAGACCAAGACAACAATTGATCAACAGTACCTCGCCATTGAAAGGCTTCAAACAGGATGTTCTCAGACGGAAGTGGCCACTGAGCTTAGAGTGTCCCAGAGTGTCATCAGCAGGTTGCAACAGAGATACAGAGATACTAGAAGAGTCATAAAAAGGCATAGAAGTGGACATCCTTTGGCCCCATCCCCTGCAGAACCATATGATATGTTTTCCATAAATGTTCATCGAATGCCAAATATCCCTTACTTTTTGTAAGTAGTGTATTTAACATTATAGGCCTAACAGTACTTCCTAATATTGTGTTGGTCCCTATTTTACTGACAAAACATGCACTGCGTATTCTGAAACCTTTCTATCAGAACCAGCATTAACGTCTTCAGCAATCTAAGCTGCAGTAGCTCCATTGTTGGACAGGCCAGCCTTTGCCACGGGTTACCACTGTTCACTCCTTGGACCACTTTTACTAGATACTGCCCATTGAAGAGTGGCTAGCCCACAATTGCTGCAGTTTTGGAGCCTTCACAATGTGGCACATGTCAAACACTTAAATCCTTACACTAAAATGTTCACTCACTGCCTAATATATCCCACCAACGAACAGGTGCCGTAATGAAGATATAATCAATGTTATGTCTGGTTGGTGTAGTTTCTCAAAATATAAATTATGTATGTATAACGTCAATATTTTGTAATGATATATCTTAATATACCTTCCATCCCTACAGACAAACCAGTGATCCACAGTGGAATCCAAGACATGACGGTTCTAAAGACCACACAGTCCGGCTTCGAAGGATTTCTTAGAGACCGCTTCACTACTTTGCAAGAGGCCCGGGACAGATTTTTCTGTACTACCATCTACGCCAAGTGGCGTTACAACACCACTCAGAACCCCAATTTTGACAATGCCTGGTAACTAAAACAAAATGAAACTATAAATATTCAATTTGTTTTAAATGTTTGAGTTCCTATATTCCTTCATACACTTATAGGCCTCGTATAATACTACCTTATATCCCACTGACTCTTAATGGTTGAGACTATCTACATTCAATTAAATGAGATAGATTAATGTGAGCTCTTGTTGCAGGAATACAGTTAAGGACACAATCATTGAAAAGTTTGCTGGACCTTATGAGCATGGGGAGTATTCACCTTCAGTTCAGAAGACTCTGTATGATACCCAAGTTCTTGTTCTTAATAGAATTCCTGAGGCAAGTCTGTTTCAAAGAGTTTAACATCTCTATAATTTGGTAAATCTGATTATATGTTATATGCACTGTTAGATCACTTTCAAATCTCATTTAACAGGTTGAGGAGATTGAAATCATCATGCCAAACCAGCACTATTTCACAATCGACATGACAAAGCTGGGTCTTACCAATAAGGATGAGGTTGGTATCTGTAAATAATTTATTACTGTAAAGAAAATAGTATGTTTTTTCTGGTATTTTTTAATGCATGGAGGTAGTATCTGTAAATTAAGTATTTTTGACTACAATTCCCTAAATGTTGGCGGAAATCACATTTCACCAAATTTGTTGTGTGATATATAATTTTGCAAGCTTGAAAGAGAAAATATTTTTTTTACTCAACCAGATTTTATTTTTAGGTTGACCAAGTCAACAATGTGGTACAAAATGTAGTACAAAATTAAAACTGTGAGCTTTTAAGAAAAAGATGACAGATAAACTCAATAGTAAAACTCCAAGTACAATAATAGGGCTCATAGACAGTGGTAGAATATTAACAGTTTAGATACATATCTTGTGTGTATTGAGTGGATATTGTTTTAGCATTGCAGTGCATCAGTGCTCAAAACAAGGTCTATACATTTTATAATTTAAAATTAAGACCACCCTTTCGTACTTGTGACCAATATTAATTGATTCTAATTTATTCTACTTGGCCACCCAGTGGCCAAAATGTACTTTAACATCTTTACTCCCTGACAATGCTATAGAAGACTGTGCCCGTGTTTGATTTTGTGAACTATTTATGAACTCAGTTGCATCTTTATCTTTATGATGTAAATTGTTTCTTTTAGGTGCTGCTACCTCTTGATAATCCATCTGGAAATATCACAGGGACCGTGTGCAGGAAGATCCGAGCTAAGCTGTGAAACTAAAAAGAATGACATTCCCAAAGGCATTATACAAATCTTTAATCACCTGCAAAAAAGAAACCAATTTACACACATTTTTCTTTAACCAATGTGACTTAATAAAATAAATAAAAACACAATTTTAATTGAGCACCTGAACTTGTTTAATTGTGGGTTTAAATGCAGTGGCTGCCACAAAATACTCAATTATAATAAATAATTGGTTTAATAAATAAAATAAAAGTGAGAGGAAGTTAGCACCTTGATGTGAAATAGCTTGGTAAACTAATTAGGCCAGATGTAGTTTAGGGGTTATGATAATGGACTAGTAATCCAAAAGACACTGGTTCAAGCCCCATCACTGCCAGGTTGCCACTGTTGGGCCCTTGAACAAAGCCCTTAACTTTGAATTGTGTACAGTCACTGCTATGCAAGTCGCTTTGGATAAAGATGTCTGCTAAATGTAATTAGAAAATACAATTGAACCCATTTAAATGGGATAACATTCTGCACATCCTGTACATACAGCTCAATCTATGGGTAATAAAACAGCTGTTGAACAACTTGTTGCCACAGTGGGAAAACATCTGGGCACAAAAACACTACGTTCAGTAATGTGGAAATTCATGTGGAAATCTCTTTACATTGCAGTTACTGCAAATAGGAATGGCACATGACAGTGTGTCATTAATCACATTGTGGGGGCTTACTTTCCTCTGGAAGTGCTGGAGAAAATGGGGAATTTTTAAACACTTTTTAGAAGTTTTAAATGACTTAAAATATTCACAGTTATCCTTTAAAAACAATTAAATCTGAAATATATCAAAACATGCCTCTGCATGGTACATACTATAGTTCTTACAGTGCTAATAGTACTAAATAGGAGGTTCTTCAAAATGTTTCAGTTCTCTTATGATTCATTTTTCCAAGTGTCGTACTATTTTAATGCCATAAGCAGAAAATGTTTCTGGTTGAGTGCGTTGCCACCGATGCACCGCTGCTTTCACATCATCATTGCATAAAAATCTTTTCCTCATGAAGCTTCTCAGAGTGTTAAAAACCGGTGGAAATGAGAAATCAAAAGGCGCTAAAACCTTGATTGGTATTCCTCCATATTTTCAACCAAAACATAAAGATGCGGAAACCTTTTGAAGATCCCTCATAGTAATGGAAACTCATATAATACATGTGGGCATGCAGATGGCTAGAAAAAAAACTTTTAAGTAAAGACATGTAATCTGCAATGCACCACATATTAAAAACAAACACTTCAAGCACTGTCACCTCACTGGTTCAATCCCCGGGTGGGGTGGTACGGGTCCTTTCTGTGCTGAGTTTGTATATGCTCCCTGTGTCTCTGTAAGTTAAAGTGATTAGCACTGGAGACATTGAATTGTCCTATCGGTGGATGTATGTGTCTGCCTGCCCGTCCAAGGTGTTTCTGTGTGCCTTGCACCCATTGAAAAGCTGGACTAAGCTTCAGCTCCAAAACGCGACCACGATTAGATAAACGGTTATGAAATTGAGCGAGTGAGAAATTTCCATCGTAATTTGTTGGTCTGGCCATCGTCTTGCATCATCATGGATTCGGTAGAACTCGATACACCATCGGTGTTCTGAATTCAGTAAGTGGTAATCCATGTCTAAACATTTCAAATGTGAGTATCAGTGAGTATAACCTTAATAAAAACAAATACAGCTCAATTATTGTTAGAGTTGACATCCGAACTTGGAATTATGTTGTGTGTATTTTCAATCGTCGATGAAAAAAGAAGCAAAAGCAAAATAAATTAACACCCCCAACATATTGTTCGCACAATGTACAGCTTAATAACACAATAATAAAGTCATTTTCATAAAAGCTTCGAAAATGTAATGCTCGTCTTACCTTGACAATACCTTCCATAGCAGTGTTCACAACTTAGTGCCAGACTTTCGCCCATTACAGTAAAAGCTTAAAAAAATTCCCCAACAATTTTGACTATTTTCACATCTGTACATGTTTGCTAAGGTTCGTTTTGTTAAACTTCAGTCGAAACACAAGTCAAATGCGTCAAACACAAATCCAGACCTAAATCAAACTGAGAGAGATAAATTCACAATAAAGTCTTTTTTCCGCCTGAAAGGACGCATCAAATACATGCGAGGACTCTCAGATTACCCTGCTGTCCCATGGCGTGATTGTCTTCCGAGCTGCTGGAGGTCCTCAGTGCTATGAGGCGTTGCTTTTTAAGTGCTGAGTCTGAAGAGGCTTCACGTGGAACTCGTAAATCTTGAGTGCAGGGCCCAGTTTTATCGAGAGTCCGGTCAAAACGTCATTGCGTGTCATGAGCAAGAGAGATTTGCCGTCAATTTCCTGCAGTAGGAAAACGATATGGGATTGAAGTGAAGGTAAAATGTGAATCCTTTAGGTGTCGCCAGAGCAGATCGTGATCCACATTACTGATTTGGCATGGTTTTATGCTGGATGGCCTTCCTGGTACAACCATCCCTATTTATTGTATGTATAAAGGCTTGAGACTGGGACCACAATGCACTGTTTTTTGGATCCTATGGGCTAAGGGGGCAAGTTTCAAACCAGGGAGTTCAGAATGTCTGTCTTGGAGTGCTAAAAAATCCCACTGCTCCACCTTGGTGCCAAATTTAAGCTAATATAATCATGGCAAATTGGCAGCATCACGATGCCAGGAATCAAACCCACAAAATTCTGACTGATCGGAGAAATGCTCACATGTTTTACATAGGTACGAATTCTCTTTCCGTGAAAGTTGGGACATCCAGCCACCCAACTGCCCACCCAAACCCACCCATCCATCCATCCACCCCTCCATCCACCCATCCATCCATCCATCCACCCATCCATCCATCCACCCAACCAACCAACCAACCAAAAAACCAACCAACCATCCACCCATACATCCATCCATTTATCATTCTATTCATCAATCGTCGAAAGCTTCAACTCGCATGTTCAAATCTCAGCTCTGCTCCAGACAGGCCAGGTGCCAATATGGACAATTACTGTCTTGTCCAAGGGTGGGAATGCTAGTCTGCCACATTACAGGTGAAATGATATTAAATGATATAAAATACAATTGCATTGGAAGGGAAAATAGGGGGAAATTAATAAAGCTAATAATAAAACATCTTTACCTGATCCTGGAAAGCAGTAGCCTGCTCTTCAAAACCAGTAGCTTTAAAATAATTCACCACGTCGGCTACAGCCCAGTGGGCAGGATCGGGAAGTTGCCCATTCTCCACCGTACTGATGAAAACGAACAAACAAAAAAAATAGACCTTGAGTTTGAATTATAACTGCGTTATCGAGCGAGGAAAGTTTCACTGGTTCCTCAATGTTGTAAATTACAAACATTGCTGACTGGACTGCTGTATTTTCCGCAGAAATGTTTGCATTTACAAATCCCCTTTGGTTGTGGGGTTAAATATTTCTGTAAAGTCACAAATCACTGGAATACCAAGAGAAATAAAATGCTAAATCAGGAAAAGATGAGTCTATTGAGTCTGTGTAGGTGGAAAAGGACAAACAGTTTGATACATACCTTTTGGTTTCCATCGAGCCATTTGCCTTGGTTTCCATGACAGCTAGAAAGACACAAACAGCCCATTAAGAAGCTGCCAAAGCTCAAACCCAACAGTGTATCTTTGTCTGAGTTCCAGGACTTGCAGGATGCATGGGATGCTCTTCCCTGACAACTACTGGCTCAATAAGCCTGAATGAATGCCAGCGAGACATCAATCTGCATTAAAGAATCAATCATAACCTCAAAAATGATGTATTTGCTCTTACATATGGAAAGTGTTTAAACTTAGAATAATTTGAGTGAAGTCTACATCACTGCTTGAGATACAAGAGTAACTAAGCAACTATGTAAAATAGAAAACTCAAATAATAATATTAATAAAAAACATTAAACTTTAAACATGAAACTCTCACAGAATGACATCTCACAGGAAAGACTGAATTGTGAATAAAGTGATAAATCTCTGGTCTTGGCGATCTGTAGATGGATGTTCTTGACATGGTTAAACACAAATGCTCCATTTTTCCACAATAACTGCACACAGTTGCTTAGCAACATGATAAATCGGCAGTTGTAAAAGGATTCAGGTGGCAATGCAAAGACTAAGCATTGGTAAAAAATGAGAGGTACAAATTTAGGTGAAAAAACTGACTGGTGCTATAATTAGAGTGCTTGATAAAGTGATCTGTTATTATTCCTCATCATTTTATTCTTTGGCTTCTTAGGCACATTTCAGTGATTAATTAAGCCTGAACCCCTCAATGTAAAGACTCTGTTGAAACACTGTTACATAGATAATCATGACCAGACCTGTGCTATGTATTTTTGTTGGTGGTGAGATTTATGGGTTTAAAAAAAAAAAAAAAAAAAACAAAGTATAAATTGTTAAAATTTCCCATTCATTTCTATTGGGAGCAGCTAGTTTGAGTTACGAGGATTTGTTTGGCATCAGGCACTCCAAAATGCTCCAAAGACCGACATGGTAATTTTATGACGATAATTAATGTTACTAAATTTGGTGTGTTCAACCGGTCATAAATAATTTAGTGCTCCATTCACATGATGTTTACATGAAAATGATCACCAAGAGGTCCTCTCTCAGATGGTCTCTTTGATGATGTGACAAGTTAAAGTGTGCTTTTCTACAAACAGATGCATATTAACAAGAGTGTAAGAGAGAGAGAGAGAGAGAGAGAGTTAAGACTTCAGAGTGGCTATCTAGATACTCTTTTCCCGACAAAAGTGCTTGAAAACTTGTGTTGGGGCCAAGATTATAGCTTATATATATGCAGGTGAAAGGAGCGTATGGCTAATGTGCACGTGCCAGAGAGTCTCCAGGAACAGAGGAGATAATAAGAAAGTCTTGGTAGCCTTCAGTCTGGCTGTAAAACTACAAAATGTAATTTTTAATCTCTTTAAAAACAACATTTATAACACTGTTATAAACTGAAGGACAACTAGTAAAGAGCATCAATATCTGCTGGCATCATGAACTAACAACACAGTTACCTGCTTGTCACTTTTGAATATAAGCTTTCATTGGGAGTGAAACTTCATGGTACTCTGCCCACCACTGGCATGTTCTCAGCAGTCAGTTCTCCTTAAGATAAAACTGTCTCAAAGTAAAACAACCCATAAATTAGTCATTTATTAAATTATAGTAAAAATGTTACATACACAGTTACAATCCTATGCAAATACCATATTTTAAATGTTTTAGCTGACATATAGCTGACATATGTTGGGAATTTTAAAATGTTTTAAATGTAACAAATAGAAAAAAACAATCAAACACAATATATATAACGTGACACATTTTTTTTTAGAAATGTCTTATCTGATGTTTCCACTCTTACTATGTTCCATTAAGAAAATAAAGTAAAAAAAGTGCAGAGATGATGTTCACATGGTGGGATCTTCTGAAATATAGCAAAACTAGCAACGTCCATGGAATAGTGACCTTTTTAAATAAAATAAATCCATAACCAGAAGTATTTTAGTGGATAAACAAAAAATTCCAGGAATGTTGACAAAGTGCATGTGGCTGCTACCCATAGGTCAAAGGGAGAGTGGGTAAGATTCATTCACACAATCAGAGGGGGTCTGCATTGGTAGAGAGGAAGCATGATACAACTGGACACATTAAACTATGAGTTAAAAAGGAGAGAAACATGATGTCAATAACTTTAGGTTCTTTCCCACCAAGATGCAGGAAATCTTATACAATATCACCTGTAAGATAAAAGCTATAGAGCTTAGACGGCATCTGACTATCAATGTCAACCCCTGACTGCTAAAGACAATCAATAATGTATTAAGCAATAACGGGCAAACACCCCACTTGAAAAACTACAACAATTACATTAAAAGGTGTAATTGAAAAGACAATAATCTGGCAAAACAATGTTCTTGCTCAAACCTCGGTGCCTTTATTTACAATTCTCCCATGGTAACAAAGTGACAGTTTGTTCATCAGCTTGTATTCCAACTGAAGCTCATGAACAATCTACTTGTCAAACACACCATTCAGGGGAGTCCCATTCAGGGGAGAAACCCGGGGCTCATCTACTATTTCTTACATTCCCGTATACATCTCTGTCTCACTTTGTCTTATTTCTTTCTTGTAATTTAATTCTCTGCTCACCTTACTGTTTCAAATCGATTCCAACAATATCCTACTGTTTCTTGTGCCTTTTCAACTGCAGACTGCTTATCTTTTGTTCAGTCTGGTTTGTTTCATTTCGTCCTCAGTAAATCCTTAAACACTCTTTATCTCGTCTTTGCTTTTCTGGTGTTAACTTTCTTTTTACTCACACATCCAACAGTTTTTTTATTTTATATAAAATACGTGAATCTTCCCTTTTACTTTCATTTTATTCACATCTCCAAGTCCTCAAAATTTCTCTTAGTTATATCTTTAAAACATTTTTATACCTTATTTTATCAATTCTTCATCTGTTTTGCTTGTTTTCCTTCTTAAAGTTCATTTTTCCTTCTTTTTAACATTATTTGAGATTACCAGCCCTATGTACAGTGTAACCCATCACCAACCCAAATTTACTGTGCCACTTCAACTAATAAACTAGAAACTATATGAATTTAGGGTGCTTCTATTTTTCCATTTTAATTTATCAGTTCATTTTAATCTTATTACGTGTCCATTATAATAATTTATTTACAATTTACTATTTGTATAGTTACTAGTTCTAATACCTTGAATATTATTTTACACTTTTTTTTAAAACTTACTAACCTTTTTATCTACGTTTCATAGTTTTTTCGTTCACTTTTAATTCTACTAAATGTATTGTCAGTATAAAAAAACTATTTTATACTTTATTCTTCGTATTTTCCCAAAGTTTTTTATTTAATTTGATATAAAATGACTTGCCTCCTCGTAATACTTCATCTTAGTTACATCTAATATAAATTATTGAGACAGATTACCAGCCTGTGTATTACCCACATTTAATATTCAACATAAACAAGTGTAATAAACAAAAAGCTATTTTTACTAAGCTTTAATATACATAAAAATGTAAATAAACCTCCCACGTGTTATGTAAGTGAAGTTTCTGATGGTTTTCAGTGCAGCTTTGGCTTTATCTAAGTGTAAAGTAGAACATGAGGAGGGAGGAGGAGGAGGCTGGAAGAAGAGGGTTAGTTAGCAGGCTAAGCTCCAAATGCTTTATTTCTATTTGATTCTATTTGATTCGCTAACACAGTTTATCTTAATTAAATATGACACGCACGTACAGCCCTTAAATTCAAAATATTAAACAATAAACCCTGCTGAATGACAGTAAACACAAACAACGTACCGCTGAAGTGAAGAAAATCATTGATGAACAGAACTGTGATATTCGTTGCTGCAGCTTTGCTATATTTGACACAAACCCAGTTTCCTTCCGGCAAAGTCCGACTACGCACGGAGCTTCTTCAGCCAATCACAGGTGTACGGCTGGTGCAGACGCGGTGCATTCTGGAACCTGTAGTTTTTC
>JAYDZG010000016.1:8271823-8284878 GCA_034509265.1 Microcambeva bendego | reverse complement strand
ATACAACATTTCATACACTGCCTAAAATAGTGGGTAGCACTGTCGCCTCACAGCATGAAGGTCCTGGGTTCGATCGCCGGTCCTTCCTGTGTATAGTTTGCATGTTCTGCTCGTGTCCGTGTGGGTTTCCTCCGGGTACTCCGGTTTCCTTCCACAGTCCAAAGACATGCTACCAGGTTGATTTGAGACACTGAACTGTCCTGTATGTACCTGCGATGGACCGGCGCCCATCCAGGGTGTTACCTTGTGCCTTGCGCCCATTGAAGAGCTTGGATAGGCTCCAGCACCCCTACCGACCCTAATTAGAATAAGGGGTTAAAGAAAATGAACTGAACTGAACAAATGTGTAAGTTTTATGTGTTATGCAATGTTTTGCATATCTAAAAGGCAGAAACAAATGTGCTGTGTTCAGTATTTTCATAAATGTTAACTGGGACGGTGGCAGTGTAGGGGGTAGAGCTATCAATGGGAAGGTTGTCTCGGCTATGCAGTCATTGCTGGGCTTCCAAACAAACTTCAGAAAAGCCCTTAACCCTGTCTGCTCCATGGGGTGTGGTACAATTGCTGACCCTCGTTCTGACCCCTGCTTCCATACAAACGGGTATACATGGACTACTTGGACATATTTTGAAATAAAACTACACTTTTTCTTTTACTCCTAAATAAATTCCATAAATTCCATACATCTGCATCTATTTGTGTATAAAAATAGCTTCACCCCTTATGTCTTAATTTTTTACATCATCTTCGTGTTGTATGACACCTATGATTTTTGATTGGTAGAAACTCTACATCTAGTGATTGAGTGATTGAGTTTAATCCCGATTTAGCATTTTTGGGGAGACTGACACACCCAAACACAGGAACCGCACTGATGGACGACATACACAGCGATAGTGTTGCATAAATAGCTGTTTTCTCTAAAATATTGAGATTTGGCAATAGTGTAACTACCACAGCAATCATGACATTAAAGCTCTTTGAATTAAATTGATTTAAATTACGCCATTATCAGTCAAGCCTCACAAATAAAAAAGTTTAAAGCATATAAAAACCAACAATTGCGAGTTGTGCTATTAAATGTGCATTTTTAAAATTTTTCCTTCATTAATACAATCAATATCTGGTTGGATTGATCTGAATTGTCCTTAGGTGTTAGGATTTAAATGTTTGAACATGTCCAGCACTGTGATGGATCGGCACCCTGTCAATTTTCATCTGGAAAAAAGCAATTAGTAAAAATAAATGTTCAGTTCAGTTCATTGTCTTTAACCGCTTATCCTAATTAGGGTCGGTAGGGGTGCCGGAGCCTATCCCAGCTCTTCAATGGATGCAAGGCACATGGTAACACCCTGGATGGGGCGCCAGTCCATCGCAGGTACATACAGGACAATTCAGAGTCTCCGATCAACCTGGTAGCATGTCTTTGGACTGTGGGAGGAAACCGAGTACCCGGAGGAAACCCACACAGACATGCAAACTCCGAACCAAGGACCTTCTTGCTGTGAGGCGACAGTGCTACACATTATGTGCCACCCACAAATACATACACGTATGTATTTATTTTTTAAAAGAAACAATGATTGGAAACTTTCTTTGTCATTATGTGTAATAAAAAATTAGGGCGTGAAGGGTGGGTTCATATCAAACCTAGTATTGTGAATCGTTTTGCATTGTGGGTAAATGTATAGTTACATCTCTTGTAATAACACTATTACTATGTATTATTTTATGTACTATTCCAAGTGCAATTTTTCCTCTACATGTTCAATGACACCTTGAAATAGTTTTTTTTTTTAAATATACATTTATATACATTTTATTTTTAATGCTTATACAACCTCTTTACTAGTATGAGAGCCATGCCAATGAAGCTCTTTGGATTAAATGGAATTGAATTAAAATTGCTAGTCAGGCCAACACGTCCAACACCCGTTCATGACTTTCACACACTTTAAATGTACATGCACCCCTAAACCCAAGAAATATTCAACTTTTGCTTTTTAATGTGCCATTTAGTTTCCTTGCACTAATTCTATGCTTATTTTCCCCCCTCTGTTCGTGAGACCTCGTTCGTTTTGATTGGTGTTGAAACTCTAGATGGCAGTGTTTAGCTTTGTGGTGCAGACGATGCAAGATTTATTAAAGAATGATTACAGCGATCCATTCATCTGTCTGTCTTTATCTGTACCTGCACAAAAAGTAAATTACATTTTTACAGTACTTCCAGGAGAAATAGACAACTTAAAGATGGGCAAGGCATCACAGGAGCCATGGTCATCATTACACCATTTATCACTGAGCCAGGACTTCGGCCTGTCCAAGAATCTCTCTGAGTGTGTGTGTGTGTGTGTGTGTGTGTGTGTCTGTGCAAGCCTTTCTAGATTGCTTGGAGTAGGTGACCTCTAGGGCTGCACGTCAGCTAGCTCTTTGACCTTTAAAATGTACCAGGGGTAGCGATTGAGTTTCAGTGCTGGAATCAGCCACTTGGAATGCGAAAAAAGAAAAAAAATGATTGATAACGATGTGAAATGGGAGCCGCCGAGGTTTTCATAGGGCGCCTGGCTGTAGCGTTTCCCCGATCCTCTGTCATGCCGTTTAACAGACGGCATTTCAGTCACCTTGAGTGTTTAACTTCTTGAGAATCTTAAAAAAAAGCAAGCAAAAGTTTTCTTTTCCTTCCCTTTTTTTGGCTGGGGGTGAGGGGGGGGGGGGGGGGTGTAGGATGATGATGCCTTTGACGATTACCAAAACAGTTTATAAAATCAGATTCCAGAACTATTTGCTTCCTTCCAAATATGTGTTTAGTGCCTCAATTGTTGTAGCCTTTAAAAATAGCACTCACTTCAATTTTTTTTATTTCCTCAACTGGAAAATCCGAATGTAGCTCTTACTGTGCTTCCATGTTTGAACTTGAAGAGCGGTAATCAAGAGCGTTAGCCCACTAGCACATCAAAGTAAACTCAAACCAAATGGCTCATCACGTGCGCCCGATCGCTCAGAGAATCTAAATGATTGAATTTCGTCTCTCGCCACTGGGTTTGTCACTGACGGGGGGTTTTATGCATCAGAGCTAATCATATTCAGGTGGGAAGAGAAGAACGAAGGATGTAACCACACTAAAAAGGTTTAATTGGACTGGGTTTTAGAGGTACAGGACTGGGAGAAAGGTTAATACTGTAGTAATACTGTAATTCACATTATGTCTGTATATACTAGAGCATGAGATTATTAATTCTATCGTTTTGATTAAATTATGTTTTTTTTAAAGTGTTTTATGGAATGTCATGCTGGAATGTGACATTTATTGCTTATTTTATCAATATAAAATATTATATATATATAATGTGTGTGTATTGCTGTAAAAATAAAAAAACAATTATTTAAACTATACATGTATTAAAAGTAATGATTGAAAATTAAAATTATACATGTATAAAAATTAGATTATAAATAATATATTAAATTATAAAGCAATTATTTTATTTTAGCCAATAATTAAAGTGTAGACGTTTAAATAATTTAAATGTAAAGAATATCTTCAATTATACATCACATAATATTTTAGTAAGTATTCAAATAGTGTAAAATAAAAAATGTCAATAATTGAAGTATAAATCAATTATTATATTTGTAATTTAAAATAATGAATTAAATTTATAAGCATTAAAGTATAAATACTTTAACTACAAAGAATATATTACATTTAAAAATCACTTATTGAATATTAAAATAATAAATTAAAATAAAAAATATCTAAATTAAGTATACAGAAATATTAATTTATTTAATTAAAATCTTATATTTATCTTAAAAATCCTATACTGCACAACCAGCCACAGGTAAAAATCTTTTTCTTTAATATTAAACTTATATTCTAGCTATTTAAGCTTTTTCATCATGATACTTTACATATTTAGCATTAAAATATAATATTATATTAGATTTCTTTTGTTCTAAATAAAACACAGTAGCTTCCATTACAGATGGTGTAAACAAACAAGCTGCTCCTGCATTTAAATGCACTGACTGAAAGTAACATGTTTACATCTGCACACAGTAGAGCTCTAAAGAAAATCTACCATATAATGTTTTTTTTGTACAGCTAATGTTGTTCACGAGCTTTTAGGGGTAATTATGTGTAATTAACAAGAGGTTTAAATTGAGTAAAAAAAATCCTTAGGGTAAAAGTTGACTCCCATATCACAGCATCCAGTACTTATTAAAAAAAGAACAAACAATGAACTCACCCACGACATTAAATATTAATTTTATGTGTCCAAATTATCATTTTTTTTACTCTTTTCATTTCATTCTGAAATAACTTTGTGCCTGGTGTTTCCAATTCCAGGCAAGAAGTGTCGGACCGGAGGTTCGTAGGGGGTTAACAGATCTCTGAAAGGCACTTTATTGAATGCCTCGTTTTAACATGGCCTTTATGGCCCCTGCCAAACACACTTAAGGAATTGAGCACTGCGTTCTTTACCAACTACAGGGGTTCATTAACCCCAGACCTGCTCGGTTTCCTGTGCTCGAGCCCGGGCTGATCCCACGTTGATGGATGCGGCCGGTGAACCAGGCCGAAAGCAACCGCAAGGTGAGAAGAGCGTGGCTCGATTGCGATGCCATCCGCAATCCAACGTCTGGTCCGGGGAGGAGTGACGGCTCCCCGGGAGCCACCGGGAACATGGCTTTTGTGAGCTTGGCCGTTATCGAGAAATAAAGGAGGGAGAAAAGCGAGCTGTGAGATGTCTGACGGGGTGAATGCGGGCCGCTCTTCGGTCGCCGAACTCCACGCAGCCTCTTTGTTGGTCTGTGAAGCGAGCTGTTTGAGACGACCTCTCGGGGTAACGTCGCCCAGCTCTAAGCATCCACGCTCAAAGAAGGAGAGAGCGACCGCCGCTAAGGTTACGTCTGGTACAGTGAATTGGTTGATTTAGCCCTCGGTTGCCAGGCTGCGCTCCTTTTATTCGTCCCTGGCGCTCAGTTGTGATGTAAATATTATCTCACGGCTCACTTCTAAGCTGGCCACAGATCAGTAAGCACCTTTGTGGGAGTAGCTCGCTACCAGGGCTTGATTTACCCACGGAATTAAAAAAAAAGAGAGCCGTGTCCGTCTGTGTATGGAAGACAGATGGTTTTTGTTCGGATTTCCCGCTGTTTTGAGGATCGTGCAACGTCGCCGTTCTCTGTTAACGCCGAGCCAAAGAAATACTGTAAATACTGTAGATCTGTTTCATAATTATATAAAAAGAATATCTTAAAAGTCATAATAATTCAAATTATTTAATTACCTACGTAGTGAATAGTGAAAGTGAGAACAGAAGCAGCTCTTATGTAGACAAGCCAGCACAAGCACAATAGACCCTTGACTTATGAATTTAATCGGTTCCGAAGGGTAAATCTATTTTCCCATAAGAAATTAAAATAAAATAGAATTGATTTGTGCCAAACTACTCCTTACCTAACATGTCTTAAATTGTCTTATATATATTTTAGTTGTATTTTTGTGTCCACACTAAAGAGTGTTTGCTGAATGCTGAAAGTATGATGTAAATTTTGGCTGCTATAAAAATAAAGTGCACAATTTAAATTGAAAATATAAAAGTATATAAGGTTTTGTATGTTAATTGGGGTTTTAACGTCATGTTTTACACTCTTGGTGACATTCGTGACAGGATCACGGTAGATTTTCATTATACCAAGTGTCATTAGTACACAAGTTTATATCAAACACAGTCATGGACAATTTTATTTAATTTACATTGCATGTTTTTGGACAGGTAGAGCATGCAAACACCAAACAGAAAGGACTATAATGTAATATACGATATTACATATGATAAATAATTAAAGGTAAAATGTGAAAGTATATGAACATGTATTATGTAAAAGTAGATAAAAGTATATCATGTAAAACACTGTCCATACTGTTTATACTGTAAGTTTATAGAAATATATGATGTAAAAGTATATGACCGCATGCTTCTACAAATGACCCCTGACATTCCTGAAGATTGTGTCAGATGGCTACGTCTCCGTTCTAGTGCTACAGAAGTGACATTTGTTCTGTTATTTGAGCTGGCTTTGTTCTATGGGCAGCAATTTAATCAGTGCACTCCTTGAGTCCTTTTGTTACACTCAGCAGCTCTTGGACCATCTGGAGAGACAGGGCAAAAAATTGATTTTGGCATGTTACAAATAACACGATACCTGAATTCATTATCCTGACAACGGTTTAGCGGCTAAAAAGAAACTGGTGCTTATTATGAAATTCGGGAGATTTTGGGTATGTGTGTGTAAGGGGGGGGGGGGGGTAGTTCCCATTACTAGGGTTAGGGCTTCATTAGCAGTGAACCTATAGTGCTATAGTGTATCTATAATGGAGCAGAACACTTAGTGCACTTTAGTACATATAGTATTTATACAATGTCACCCTTTTGTGCCCTATATTTTGGACAATTCAATTAAAAGGTGGGAAAGATATGGTTGCATAAATATACATACAGGGCGGCACGGTGGCTTAGTGGGTAGCACTGTCGCCTCACAGCATGAAGGTCCTGGGTTCGATCCCCGGGTGGGGTGATCTAGATGCTTTCTGTGTGGAGTTTGCATGTTCTCGCCGTGTCTGTGTGGGTTTCCTCCGTGTACTCCGGTTTCCTCCCACAGTCCAAAGACATGCTACCAGGTGGATTGGAGACGCTGAATTGTCCTGTCGGTACCTGCGATGGACCGGCGCCCCATCCAGGGTGTTACAGTGTGCCTTGCGCCAATTGAAGAGCTGGGATAGGCTCCAGCACCCCGACCCGACCCTTATTAGGATAAGCGATTAAAGACAATAACTGAACTGAAATATACATACTTTGGGTTCTCCTTCCTCTTTAGGTCACCCCACAGATTTTTAACTGGAATTGAACTCTAGTCTAATAACTTATGACTTGACTCGTACTCTAGCCAAGAAACACGTGACTTGGATGACACTTCAGGTTAGGTACTGGTGCCCTGACTTAAGCTTTAGCTTAAAGACTTGTTACTTCACTTGGGCTATAGCTTAAAGTCTCATGACTTGACATGAACTATAGCTTAAGACGTGTGACCTGACTTGGACTCTTGCCCAGACTTGCAACTTGTGACTTGAAATCAGGCCTGAAGACTAATTCCCTGACTTGAAATTTTGTAACTTGGACTCTAAACTAGAAGCTTGTGACTCAGATGGCACTTTAGCTTAAGAACTTCTGACTCCAGTTGGAATGTAGTCTAAAGACTAGCAAGTTCTGGCATGACTTATACTCTGCAATGTCAAAATGGATACGTTTAGCATCCGCCCCACAGACTTGCGACTCAGTGTTTACTTTGAAGTTTATGTTTTCTTACTTACATTATAACTCATACATATTCATTTTCTTTGAGGTCTTATCCAAACATGCGTACGTTCTGTGGATATATTATGTGGATATAAGGCAGTCTGCTAAAATTAAAGACACTTCATCTTATTACATTGGGAGATAATGAGTCAGCAATTTTTAAAAGATGTGAACATGTTAAAATAGTCGTACACTCATCCTCGGGGGATCATTCCAAGACCCCCTGTGGATTTCTGCTACTGTGAATGATGCCAAACTTTTTTTTTCCTATACGTACTTACCTATGTATAATAATGTTTATTTTATACAGCTACAACAACAACAAAACAGAACAATTTAAATATTAATGTGGTAACAACATTTAACATCATATACTGGTTAATGGACTGGAATAGTGATCATAATGTTATTGATTCAAGCCCCACCATCAAGTTGCAAATTTGGCACTTAACAATTGGAACTCTGAGCAAGACCCTTAAAACCCATGTTGGCCTGAATGTTAAGGTTAATCATGAATATTTTCCACAAGGGAAGCAGCTTTTTTTTTTTAGCAAATTTTAGAAAACTTCCAGCATTACAGCATTTGTGCGTTTTTATATTTCCAAAACATTTAATATTTTTAAAGATTGTGCTTGGGTGGCACAGCAGTAAAACACACCAGTACTGGAATCTTAAGCCCTTGATTCAAATCTTAGCTCTGCCATCAGCTGCCAGAGCTTTTTCATACAAATGCTTGGCTGTGTCTGTAGGGGAAGGGATGCTGACTTAAACAAAAGTTTTTTAAGAGCATTAAAATGGTACAATGCAAGAGAAAATACATCACAAAGGAAGGTGACTATGTAGAAATGTGGCCATTTTGTTCTATTTTTGTAAAATAAAAGATACACCTGCCCACACTGTAACACCAACACCACCAAAGGCCAAAAGTGGTTGATTTATAGGTGTCATCTTGGTCTCATGATAAAAAAGAATCAAAATGTGAACAGCATGATAAGGAGGACTATTTAAATACTACTTGTAATTGGAGCCATTCAACTCATAAGTCATAAGTAAACAATAAACTCCTTCTGCCTATTTGCGGAAAGTCCTTTACAGATTGTACATACATAACATAACATAACCAAACTCATTTAATAATTGCAATTTTCTCCATTGAAAGGGAGCCTTGAAAAACACTTTTTTAATTAGATACGGCACAATCCGGGGGTCAAGTAACTGGTATTCGCTCAGTCAATGAAGTAAGACTTGAGTATTGGGTAACACCTTGCAGAAGGTGCAGACAGCTATACGCCCACGTCCCCTAGAGAAAATCTTGCTCAGAGCATAGCATACACTGAGATTTAGTGGTTTTCCCTTTAGAATTTATAATTACCAATCTGTACATTTAAATATATTCATTTATGGGTCATGGTGGTTTAACTGGTTTGTTATTTTAAAAATGCAATATCATCTGCTTATCCTGTGTTGTTTTGGACGTTTTCTAATGCATGTTGGTGAATCTACTGCAATCTGGCAACCCTGCACATACATACGCTTGCAGAAAACTGGCAGACACACACACTCTCACACACACACACACACACACACACACACATAAAAATCATTTATCAGGCAACGTTTTCAAGTAAAACTCCCCTGAAAAAGCCAGTGTTAGAAGTAAACACTGAGCCGCGTTAATTGCGTTCATTTATTTTAAGAAGTGTGACTTAAAACAATTTTGTTTCCTGTTTTATTTCAGATCAATCGAGCTCCGAGTTTCGGGACGGATCAGAAGATCGATTACGATGTAAAGAAGGGCGTCTTGCTCAATGCTTTAAAGCTGCTGAACATCAGGTAGACCTCCGTCTCCTGATGCTGACCATACACTTGACGACTTTGAAAAGAGTCTAGACGGGCTAGTCACAGGCTATGATTTTGCAAAGACTGGAGATCTTGCAGGGCCACTATTTACAAGACTGCAACTAGATTCCTTTTAAAATTATTTCATGCTCCTGGTGTAATTTATTAAGCTCAGCAGGATTATTAACCTTATTATTACTTTTTACTATTACTATTTGTATTTGAATATACTACTGCTGTCAGCATTATTGCTATTATTATCAATAGTATTATTATTACTTTTATTAATCAGTCATTAAATTTCAATTCATATTAATTATATTATTTTTTCTAGCAATAACAACAATAATAATAATTTTCATAGCAGCTCCTGTTGAAAGCTATTTATTAATATCCAGTTTACTTACATTGAAAGGCATCTATTCTGACTGTTTAAACAGCTATTATTTTTATTTCTATTATTATTACTTATAATAATATTATTATATTTATTATTACTATTTTCGACTCCCCTCCATGTCTACTTTCTGTACCCGCCAGACATTTATGTACTGGCCTTGTGGCTTTCCCTACGGTGCTAAATAAAGCTCTCCTATTGATTGTTGACAATGTTCAGGTCACTATTTGTGTGAGCCAAGACTTAAGACTTATGATAATATTCAACATGTTTGATTTTATCGTTATGCCAGGACTAGAAATAGTACGAGCAAGACTCTAATGATTTTAATAGACTTGAACGTCGTCTTGTGTATGGTCAGCATTAGTTGTTTATTCCGCTTTCAATATTCTACATTCCTATTTAAACGAAATAATGCAAAAAGTTACCTGAAAATCACTTGTTACACCCCTGGTTGAGAACAGCTTTGGAATGTTTTGGGTTTCATTGATTGGCTCGATGTCACAGTTGAGGATTCAAGACTCTTTAATGTTTTGGATTACTGTTTTTATTTCTCATGCTACAATCTGGGAGAGTGTTGGACTTACGTTACGTCTTGTGTATTAGGTGTAGGTATCAGGAAAAGGTGTGGGATAATCCCTCGAGTATTAACTTCTCTAAAACCTGCTAAATCCTCCAGATGCATGTGTAAACACGAGTCATAGCTTCAGCGGTGCATTCTCCCTTAAAGATAACACTTATTGATTTTTAAGTCTTGCACAATCAAAAATATGTTTCTGCACTGAGCAACTTCTCTAACTGGCTGATATTCTGGAATGCTGATTCATCCGACCACAATGCACTGTGTGATGGTCCATCCTAGATGCCTCCGATCCCAGAGAGTCCGACTCTGCTTCTGAACGCGGTCGACATAAGGCTTTCTTTTTCACAGGAAACTTTTGAGTGGCATTTGTGCTCTTAACTTTGTATTGTAGTGCTTGAAAAATATGACATCATTAAATTTTTTGTGTCAACTTTGTGTCACAGGCCTAAAAATCAAGGATCTTAATTAATAAATGAAATTAAGTTGATCAGACAAAACATGGAATAGCTCAGGTTCAAATTCTCTCCAATAAAAAAATGTCAAAGTAGATAGAAGTATTTTATTTTATTTACATTTTCTATACTGCACCAACTTTTTTATTTGGGGCTGTAAACAAAACAATTGATATACTATTAAATGAATAACTAGCTATACTAATACATAAAAAATAAAAATACCTATATATTGTTATTCGGCCGCCACAGTGCTTCCTTTTTCACAGCATGGTGCCATTCCTGGCACAACCCTCTTTATTTACCTGGGCTTAGGACTGGCACTACAATACACATTGTACCTATAGGACATTTTAGCATCTCCATGGGGACCATGGGGAGAAACCAGAGCTCTTAGCCTGCAAACTCCACACAGAAATGATGCCCTGAAAAAATCGACATACTATTAAGAATAAACGTAAACGAATATACTTGCTGGTTAGAATAAATCCATAATGTGATGGAGATGACAGGCAGTTAAACATAAAATACATAAATATCTAGATTTCCCCCATATTTCACATTGGTGTGAATAGATTGTTCAACAGGACGATGAATTACACTTACAGAAACACCATCAGCTAAAAAAAGTTGTAATTTATATACAACGCACGATGTGATAAAGCCACTTCTTGTGTGTGTACTCAGCTAACCGTCCCCAGGTATCAGACACAGTCCAGGCTGATTGATCATCATAGACCTGACCTCCAAGCTCGGACTCAACCTCTCCACTCAAGCTCTAAATATAGTCGGCAAAGCAGCAGTGGCACTACATCAGGATGTTAAGGCACCGCGGCTCACAGGCTCATGAGATTGTGTTTCAGGAGTAAACGAACAAAGATGTCTCACGATTTCACTGTCACATCGAATTCCGTCTAGCCTCTCCAGGCGTCCAGCGCGGCCCCGCAGAGCTCAGCCCCGGGAGTCGATCCGGCCTGACAGCCGACGCATTGTGCCATTAAACAGCCGGCATATATCCTCAGTGCCTGAGCGAACCAGCGACTCCCGTTCCCTTCATTCCGGAAAGCCAGTTTGGCCTTTAGAGCATGCGGAAAAAGTATTACACCGGGCCGGGGTGGGTTTTTCCTCCCAGTGTTATGTGTGTAAGTCAGATTTGAAAGGTTGAAAAAAATGAGACTCCCGAATTCAGGACAACCGGTGACCCCAGGCGACCTCGGCACAACAGCAAATTTAAAGGGCCAGCGAGTAATGAAAAAACGCTGGAGTATTTCAAATCGAGCTGTATTAGAAAATCTGCTGATGTACGCCGGTTTGAGAGTTGCTCCTGGCCCTAACATTTTTCTTTTCCTTCTCTACAGAGCGAGCGATAAGCGGCGTAACCTGGCTCAGCAGAAGGCAGAGGCGCAGCGACGCCTCTACGGTCAGGGCACCATGAAAAAACTCGCAGCTGGGTCATCCGAGTGGGAAAAGCAGCGCCTCATGTTGGAGAGGAGAAAGGAAGAACTGGTGAGGTTTAAATATTTTTAGATATAAATATTTTTTTCCATGGACAGCATCTAGACAAACTGGAAATTACTTAACAAGGTCCTGATATGGTAGAAAGTCGTCCAAGTAAGTAGCAGTGGTAAACCGGCGACACAGT
The DNA here is from genome assembly GCA_034509265.1 of Microcambeva bendego. NCBI lineage: Eukaryota > Metazoa > Chordata > Actinopteri > Siluriformes > Trichomycteridae > Microcambeva > Microcambeva bendego. The sequence continues at coordinate 8,272,601 of JAYDZG010000016.1, read as the reverse complement.
CATGGGCGGCCAAGTGTCATTATGGTACATGGGAGCGAAGGCCGGCCTGTCCATCAGCCAGATTGCTGAATAAGTGTATGCTGGTTCTGATAGTAAGGTGTCAGAACACACAGTGCATCACAGTTACAGGAAAAAGCAGCAGAAGTTGGACCAACACAATATTAGGAAGGTGGTCATAATGTTATGCCTGATAGTTGTAGCTGTACGTGTCCTTGGAAACGTTTCGACAAGCTGTTCTGTTCTTAATTAGGAATTTAATGATTCAGAAAGAATCTCTACGGATCGGTTCATTTGGGGAATCGATTCATATCGATGATTCTTTTAAGATGAATCGATATTCACTTTAAACAGCAGGGGGTGCAGACGCTATATTTCTTAACAAAAAAACGTTCTCCATGATTTTTTTTACTGAACTACCTCCAGAAATAAAAGGACATGATTTGGAGAGGGCTTGAAATTGAAAAGGATCATGAACATAGTATCGTGAATTGTACTTGAGTAGAGTGTATCGTTACATCCCCTTCTGAATTTGTAATCTCACATCAGGAGGTGTCCCGACTAATGGCCAGTCAGATTGAAGTCCGAGATTTCGGCTGGGCAGAGTTTTACCTGACCCAAAGGTACCATAGTGTTGTTTTGACTGTATGCTTTGGGTCAGGTGTGCTACTGAGGAAAGTAAGACAGTGCATTATTGTTTATTATTTTAAACTTTAACCGGTGCCTGCATTTCACCGGTTGGTCGTTCGGCCAGGCTTCATTGTGGCACAAAGCATTGAAT
>JAYDZG010000016.1:8256531-8266684 GCA_034509265.1 Microcambeva bendego | reverse complement strand
ATAGATGGATGGATGGATGGATGGATGGATGGATGGATGGATGGATGGATGGATAGATAGATAGATAGATAGATAGAGATAGAGAGAAGGATGGATGGATGGATAGATAGATAGATAGATAGGTATTGATATACTGTTAGAAAGGTGGGACCAACCCCTTCATAATGTTATGCCTGATTGTGAATGCAAAAAGTGCAAACTTTGAATTCTAACCATGGTTTTAAAGATGTTGTACATGCTAATATAACAAAAAAATATTAAGACATACACAATAATGTTAAGCATACAGTATTTTACTACTTTGCAATGTCCTACTCCCAAAGGTTGGCAAATATGCAGAGGCTGGAAGGTTGACGATATAAACAAGACGTGCATTACTTAAATACTGAGCGACTGATTGAGAATTGTTTAGACAATATGATAAACAGTTGCAATATGCTCAAGTCCTACTTCTCACCTTTCCTTTTTTGTGTTTTTTTTTTCCTTCCCTTTTTTTGCTCACAGGCGCATTTACCCCCCAGATGACAAGCTGCTCCTGGAGAAGTACGAGGGCCTCCTCTCGGTTGCTTTTCAGACTTTCCTCGCTGGGCGAGCAGCCTCGCTTCAAAAGGAAATGAATAATCCTCTGAAACGAATGAAGGCACGTACCTGAGTCTCAGCTGGCTTTCGTTCTCCGCTGTCACAGACTCAGAGCTCTCTCTTTCCTCTCTCTTTCATCCTTGCTTTATTTGATTTTTGCTGGAAAACCTCGAGAGAAGAATAGAATTGGTGGAGTGTGCTGTCATGGCCAATGGCCGAGTTCACTATTGTGACCTTGTGGCCTGGGTCTTAAAGGCTTCCCAGTCCATGGTGGACATGATGTATGGTGAAGGGTCATCACGGGACTTTCTTTGTTTTGGGCACTGTGGGTATTTTAATTATTCACTGTGCCAAATTCGAAGAGATATTTTAAGGCTAAATATGTCTCAAATGCTGCTATGGGTCTCTTTCTAAATGGTCATGACTGTGTACTGCATTTATTGAAGATTTTGATAGTGAAATTGCCTAAACAGTATTGTTAGTATTTTTTATATTATTTTTTATTTGGTGGTACGATGGCTGATTGGGTAGCACTGTCACCTCACAGCAAGAAGGCCTTACGTTCGAACTTTAGCTGGGGCAGTCCAGGTCCCTCTGAGCACAGTTTGCATGTTCTCCCGGGGTCTGTGTGGTTCAGAGTCCGGAAAGAATTGTTCATAGCATAAGTACTTAGCCACTAGGGTTCACACCAGTGCATCCCAAGCCTGAAGAAGGGCATCTTCAGACATTCAGACATGCTTCAGACATTGTCAGTGTATTTTTTCCTCTCACTGAATGGCTTATGTGTGCTTATGTTCAGGAGGAGGATATCCTGGACCTGCTGGAGCAGTGCGAACTAGACGATGAGAAGTTAATGGGAAAGACGTCCAAACCTAAAGGACAAAAAGTAAGTTTCTAATTTGAACGGCGGTCTGAGCCCACGAGACTATTCGTTCTTGCACAATCGGCGTCAGCCGAAGCTAAATTGTACCTTTCACTCTCGTCTTTGCTGTTTCTTGACAAAGCCAGAGCCCCCGGAGCCCCTTAAGATTTCAGACTTAAGCTTTTCCTTCCATTCTTATGAAATTAAAATACGCCACACGTGTTCTGTAAATACAGAATGTACTGTAGTCAGAATATCTTCTTTTTAATATATAAGGAAGGGTTCATGAGGGTCAAGGTTATGGTTTTTCTGTTATATAAGATTTTCCTGTTATGATGTTGCTGATGGCGTTAAAATGATGCTTGAGAAAATGCGACAGAAAGGAGTACGGACAAGCTGTAGAGTAGTGGTTAAGGAACTGGACTACTGATCAGTAGGTCGCTGGTTCCAGTCCTACCACCACTAGCTTGTACTGGTTCTTGAAAATAGCCTTTAAAGGCAAAAAATGAGGTGAGGGTTCATAATATAGTTTCTATCAGAATACATCGGAACAGATACAACCTTTGCAGTATTTGTGACCTTATAGGTCAATACCTTATAGGTATTGTTCCTGCTTTATTTTACTCTGCACATCAGCACACAAACAACTTTGATCGCTCGCTCATTCTTGAGTTGCACATTTGGACACAGTGTCATTAAACCTCTCGTCACTTCTCATGTGTTTTCGTGACAAAAAGTACATTGGGAGACCAGACAGACCCTCCGAATGCACGTATTAATGTACAATTTTTTGCCAGAATAAATAGGACGGCTGCACCAGGAAGGGCATCCGGTGTCAAAAATTAATAACCCCACAAAAATGTACGTGGATAGTAATTAAAGCTTTGATCAAACAACAAAGCTAATGGTAGCATAAGACTTGACATAAGTATGTCTTGGACTGAATTGGGTTATATTTTAATCCCACAGTAAGATTCAATTCACTCAACCAGTCCATTAACCTGATATGAATGCTCAATCTTTGTATTCTAAGAAATGGTTCTGAAGAATTTAATTCTATCGTGTCATGAAGAGTAAGTCAATGAACAGTCAATTGGAGATTAATGTTTGAGTCCATCTCATTTTGTTCAGTATCAGTCTCTCTCTTTTTAATTGATTGGTTTAAACCTGCGCTCACGTTGGTTTCCGGGGTCTTCGTTTCGCATGAGTAAGTCGAGTGAAATTAGCTGTTGAATTCAAACAGTCTCTCTTGTGCCAGTATTCACTTCAATTGTCTTTTGAAACAAACAGAAATGCTAAATTTCCATACCAGGTTGAATTTAATCTTCCCAGGCACCCCCAATCACTACCAAGCAGAGTGGATAAATGAACACGTCTCAGTTGTCGACCGGGGTCAGAATCCATCCCAACATCCTTCCCTTTTTCCTTTCTTGCCCTCACTCAAACTACTTATTTCACCTTAGCGGGCACGGCTGACAAACTCTAATTAGAGACGAGATGAAGGCTGTACCGACCTCAGCGCTGACACGCTCTAACATTGTCTTCTTCCTTCAATGCCGTTGGGTAACGTGAGCTCGGACATGACTGTCGTCCCTACAGGCCTTGTCCTCTATGCCCGAGAGCGCCCAGACACCGAGAAGACACAGGGACTATGAAGACAGCTCGGGCAGCTGCAACAGCAGTGGCATGTCAGGCTCGAACACTGATGAAGAAGAAGAAGAGAGCACCAGTGACCTACGGAAGAAGGTTTCCATCGAGGTTCAGGAGAGCAAACAGAAATCCTACGAGCGTTCAAGTAAGTCTGAGGTTTTTTATACTCCAAATACATCCATTTTTTTTGTTGTGGTTTTGTCCATTAAATCCCTAGTTACGTGTAGTGCTGCTTCATTTTTAAAACAATGTACATAAATGATTTTCCTCAGCACTGTTTGCTGCTTGCATAAACTGAGTCCTATTTAGTAAAGTCTTGTTGTTGTCTTAAAAGATGCAACAGTCAGAAGCAGATTGTAGAGATCTTTCAAAGTAAAGCAAAATGTTAAAGCACTAGCTAAAGCTAAATACTTGAAACTGACACAAAGCAAAAAGCTGGTTTGTAAGCTGATTAAAGTTTCGATGGTAACACAGCAGCGCTGGTGGCATATCACACGTCTATATTGTTTCATTACGCTTTCTAATCATAAAGATCTTATAATACCATTAGCACTTGCTGCATTGGGATCGTGATTTTTGTGGCCACAGCAATCAAAGCGTGGAAAACAATTACCTCTTTGTTTACATGGCTTAGAATCTGAAGTAAGTCGTTGAGTGAATGTCTAGGTTAGAATCTGGAATATTGTTGTTACTCTATGTTGGACTTAATGAGATGTAGCTATCTTTATTTTATTATAAATTTAAGCACATCACTTTGCCGCAAACACTTTGTGTTGTTCTTCACTTAATACGGAGCACTTTAAAATGATATGGACATAATCCCTTTCCAATCTTTCTTTGAGGTACATGGCTTTGAAATCTTTCGAAAATCTTTTTGCCCAGTCTTTAACCTTCAGTTGGTAAGACTGCAATTCACTTTGGAAAAAAGTGTCAGCTAATGTCAAAAATATTACTGTCCATTCCTGTTCATATGGCCTGACAGCCTGGGTGGCTCTTGACGTGATGCTCCTTGACCTCCTGGCTCTCTGCAGCTGTAAAAACAGTGAAGCAGTGGCTTTTTTTTAATGCATTTTGTGAAATATCCGAACTTTTCCAGAAATGAGGTTTGTATGGGTGCTTAATACCTGTTACTACTGAAAGAGGCTTAAACACCTGAACTTAATGACATACCTTAAGCCATATAGAAATCCCCAGCTTGTTAACATTCCCCCTATATCCCCTTTTACACTGTAATTCTCAATGCAAGATCTTGTCAGTGAAGCTCTCCAGACAGCCATGAAAGCCCCTTAATTACTTCAACAAACTTGTCACAGACACAGACGTACACACCCCTGAGCCATTCTCTGGCCACAATTACACAACTGAGCGGTGGCAGCTGCATGCCTAAACCCAAATTACAGTGGTAAATCTACCACACCACATTTGTTTACCTAATTAATACGAGAAACGGCCAAGATCCATCTTTTTTAATTAGTGTCACGAGCATGTGATGGTACAGTGCAGTGGCTCTTAATTTGACTGGCTCGCAGTAGCTCTTGATAGTTTGAGAGCTCTCTGGGCTCCCATACACGGTAGCTTTAATGAGCTTTTTTTTGATAGGTTTCAGTCCACTAGTCTGTAAGGAGGCCGGGGTCTCGGATCGGGCAAGGTGCAATTTGACGAGGTCTTCGGAAAAGGGCTCTCGGAGTACCTTGGAAAAAGAACAAACAAACCAAGCTAAAAGCTTTAAAACTTTCCTGGGATTCACAAAAATATATAGTTCTTTGTAATCATACTTGTTCCCTTCCCGGCGCTCCAGGTATTGAAGTGTCATGGGGCCCGAGCGAATTGTTTAAGGACTTTTTCTTTGCCCAAACAAGCAGTCTAAACCTCAGTTTTTTCCATTAGCTTCGAAATGAAAGACAAAGCCTTGATTTGGCTGAGGTTCGAGAGGTGAGCGAGTGCCTCATGCTGGAGTGACTTTGACTCCCGTCTGGGGGTTGCCTAAGCTAAGCCCTTATAATGCGCGCAACTTGGCAGCTTCCGTCCCTTAAGACTTGTGTGCCTAATGCGAAGGCCGGCTGGCCGTGGGACAAACTGGAGGTCATTCAAGCCTTGGACGTGTGTGCATAGGAGAAACGGCTGCTGCTTTAATCCAGAAGAGTCTAGCACATGCTTTGATGAAGTCGATGGAAGACTTAGGATGGTGTTATGAGAGAGAAAAATTTCTCACACCTCACTTCTTGTCTCACCTTTAATTTCCTGTCAGTATACTGGCCATTTCTTGATTTAGGTTAGGGTCGACTAATATACACTGTCGAGTGAATTATTATGACCTGCAGCTAATATCCAGAGTATTCAATGGGCTTTGAAAGACTCAATAAGGTCCTGGAAAGTTGTCAGAGGAACCTGAAGCCCAGAGATGCGGACTTGTACTCATGACTGATATGACTCATGACTCAAAAATGACTATTAAACAACAATACTAATGTTATTATTATTAATAAGTTAGAATTATATAGCACGTTTGTCTATACAGAAGGATGCTTTAACAGAAGTACATCAAAGTACAAAAATAGACAAGCACATGAAAAACAAACAATTTATCAAGACAAGTTAAAATGAGGCTCAGTAGTGTGTGCCTGTATGTCCTCCCTACAACACTTGGGCATTCTCCTGATGAGGCGGTGGATGTTCTGGAAGGAGATCCCTCAGGAGAACATCCGCTGCTTCATCAGGAACTTGCCCAGGCATTGTGGAGAGGTCATGCAGGCATGTCCTGGACAGTCTGTGGTTTAATGTGGTGTTAGTGGATGAATGAGACATGATGTCCCAGATGTGCTCAATTGGATTCAGGTCTCGGGAATGGGCAGCCCAGTCCATAGCATCAATGGCTTCATCATGAGGGAACTCCTGATACACTTCTGTCACATGAGGCCTATCATTGTCATGCATCAGAAGGAACCCATGGCTCACTTCACCAGCATATGGTTTCACAATGGGTCTGAAGATATCATCCTGGTACCTAATGGCAGTCAGGGTACCTCTGGCTAGCATATTTAGGGCTCTGCGGCCCTCATAAGAATTTACTCCCCACAGCATTACTGACCCACTTCCAAACCTGTCATGCTGGAGCATTTTGCAGGCAGCAAAGTTCTCTACGGTGTCTCCAGGCTCAGTGTGAACCTGCTCACATCTGTGAAGAGCACAAGGCGCCAATGGTGAATCTGCCAATCTTGGTGTTCTCTGGCAAATGCCAATCATGTTGTATGGTGTTGGGTTGTAAGCACAAGTCTCACTTGTGGACGTCGGGCCCTCACACCACTTTCCTGGAGCAGTTGGAGCAGACACATGGATATTAGTGGCCTACTGGAGGTAATTTTGCTGGGCTCTTGAACTGCTCCTTCTGTTCCCCCTTGTACAAAGGAGGAGGTATCTGTCCTAATGCTTGTTTAAGTGTTCCCTTTATTTTTTGAGCAACGTATGTCAGGGCATCCCTTGTGGGTGAGGGTTCATTGGGGAGGATCCATAGAGCAAGTCTTGGGATCCAGGAAGCCATTTCTTCCAATCAGTGTTGGACATTTCTAGTCATGTGACATATCGCATTGGGCTGTTGGGAGATCCATCCATCCAAGGAAGACAATCAGCATGTATGGTGAGGGATTCATACCCACCAAACCAGAAGTAGGAAGCGATCATAATAAAAGACTCTTTTACTCCCAGGTCGAGTTCACTGGAAACCTTCCAAAGCAGCGAAACCGGGCTCCGTATCTTCACCCACCCTGTCGGGACTCATCCGTCGCTCCGTCTCATGCCCACGCTCCATCTCCTCCATGAGTGGTCACTCACCCAGTGCAGAGAGCAGAGCCACCACAAACAAGAGCCTACTACAGATTGGGAGTGCCAGCGTGGCTTCAGCCCAAGCAGGATCGGTGGCTCCACCGACGTCTCTGGTTCGACCCCACACGGCCCTGCGCTCGCACTCATTGAGCCGCAACAGCTCAGCTCACAGAATGCCCCACAGCAGTAGTCTGGGCACCATCCACTCCAACGTGGTATGTGTATCGCACACACACACACACACACACACACACGGATGTAAACACACACAAGCCTTTTCCAGGCCAAACAAACAGTAGGACATGTTATGTAATACAATTTTCTCGGCCAAATATGCTGATACTAATTAAATCTACTCACTGATTTTATTATCTCTGTGTTTTCAACCAAATTAAATAGCACTTAACCAATCACAATCATATCTACCCCCTGGCCCGCTCTGATTGGCTGGTGGCAGCAGAAGAGAAGTGAAACTTACATTTGCACTTGAGGAGAGTTAAACTACACTCTAATATATCTAATATAGATTTAAGCTTAAAAAATATGACCAGTCAAGTCTTGGAAAAATACAAACCTTTTAGATACTTAGGACTTAATGATCTTTAACAATAATACCACCATTCAACATAGCCAAACATGTCTGTACGTTTTGAACTCTCTTATTATGCAGGTACAACAGGGCTTTTGTAGGCTAGTGGTTTAGGTACTGGACCAGTATGTAAAGGACCAATGGTTTAAACCCCACTATTGCCCGGTTTGGCCCTTGAGCAAGGTTTTAAACCCTCACTTGCCTAAACAGTATTAGCGCTGGCGTGTTTGGTCGGCATAGCTGATGACCCGATGGTAAAAATACAACTACGTTAATATTTTAAGTCGATGCGTGATTTTTCAAACTATATTTATAACGAATCTTTGTTATTTATACAATGTGTCAATTTATATAAGCGCTCATATGATTTTCTCTTGCACTTTCATTAAAAATGTTGTCCATCCAAGACTCAAATCATCTAAAATTTGGTCACTAAAGAAAATGCTAGTCCGTACACTGTTTGTACATTTCATGTTATACCACAGCAGCACAAGTACCACATTGCAAGTCAAGTAATGTTTCATTAAGCTTCTTAATCAAGATCTTAGAATACCATATTTCTTAGCGAGTTCAATTAAGGTGAATAAGATGGTGGTTGCCGTGGCGATCAAAGTGCAATACATTTGTCATGTTAAACATTTATTTCTTTGTTTTCATTGCTTATAATGTTTAAGGTTGGACTCAATCTGTCTTTACTGTATGTTGAACTTAATGAGACGTGGCTACATCTATTATATCTCTGCTATAAGCTTAAGCACATAACATTGAGTGCAGAATGCCATAAAAGCACTTTATTTAATGTGGAGCACTTTGATAAGATAACACTAGTTCTGTTTCATTTAAGTTTGTGTTATGTTGTTGTGCCATACAGCTTGGTGTTAAAATCAAAGCTCAAATGAGATTCTGAAATTATAATTTTAAGAATAATAAACAAATCGATAGATTAATCAATAGAAAAATAGTCGTCAGTGGCAGCCTAGTATATTGTCACAGTACTGTACATCACTTTGGATTAAAGTGTCTGCTGGATGCCAAAGATGTAAATATCCCGGGCTCCTCTGAGGCCTGAATCTGATGGTAGGCCAGACTACTCAATTTGAATGCTCATTTCTCTTGCTTTAAACCTACCAATCACCACCAAGACTGAGTGTAAAACATGCACTTATCATTTATACTCTTACCTCTTGTGTTCCCTCTTAAAATATGCCCCAGTTCACACTTCTTAATGCGAATCCACTAGCCACTAAACTAGCTCGGCACAGCGGCACTCCTGCCTTTAAGCCCTCCTTGTACGGGTTGTTAAGATGTCCCACAGTGACAGCACGACTGAAGCTTTAACACCGCCTGACAATCTGACAGCCCTGACACGCCGAGCCAACCTCCAGTCACCTGGGCTCATACGGCTCAGCAGGAACCCGCGCGATCCGTCCTATCGGCGGCTACCCGTAGCTCGCGCCCGCGCCACTCTAATTGTAGCGTCCTCGCCCGGCTGAGCCCGCCGGGCCTGCGGAGAGCGCCGAGGAAAGGAAAAGCTGATGACTGAGGAGAAAACACGACTGGCGCTAATTCATCTTCATCGCGTCGCGCTCGTGTGTTTGTGTGTGCGCGCCGCAGGGAGAGTCCCTGCTGAACGCAAGGAGCAAAGAGCAGGAGGCTGAGCTGACGCGGCAGACGCTGGCCGCGCTGGGGGAGATGCGCATCCGGTTCCCAGGGAAGAGCGAGGAGGAAGCGGAGGCGGTGTTGGACGAGGTGAGTTACCGTTCGGCTTCCCCCACGTTCCCCCAGCTCATTTGTGCAAGGCGATGCCTGTAGCGCGGGATCTCTCGCGCGATCGCTCGTTTCGCACGCGGTGTCATTAGCTGTCCACCTGCGTGGTTAATGAGCGCTATTAGCTGTCGAGGTAGAAAACGCACCTGGACCGCAGCACCTGTTTGAAACCGGTTCCAATAGTATGTTTTTTTATTGTCGTACTTGAAAATGATTTTAAGATTTTTTCATCCATCGCTCGTCTCATTTTACGCAGATATAAAAGAACACTTTCTACTCAAGCCAAGTCAAATTTTGTATTTGTGCTACCGTTTTTTAATGGACATTGTCTTAAAGTAACCGGTCAAGAGGAAACATTAATAATATGTAATAATGATGAATGTCAATGCGGCTTGACAGAATATATGTAAGGAAATACAATCCATACATATTGTTTTATTTTTTTTTACTGAATTAACAATGAACGCTTTGTGTCTCCTACAGATTCTGAACAACTGGAAGCATCATAAACCCAAGGTTGCTTCTTACTGGCTGGTCAAGTTAGATGCCACCAAACAAAGAAAGGTATGTTCATGGATACAGTTTTTCATGAAAGGTTGGACAGGATGGACAATGCGAATAATTACATTTCCACCTCACAGCAAGAAGGTCCTGGGTTCGATCCCCGTTGGGGGCGATCTAGGTCCTTTCTGTGTGGAGTTTGCATGTTCTCCCTGTGTCCTCCGGTTTCCTCTGGGTTCCTCCCACAGTCCAAAGACATGCTACCAGGTTGATTGGAGACACTGAATTGTCCTGTTGGTACCTGCTACGGACTGGCGCCCCATCCAGGGTGTTACCTTGTGCCTTGTGCCCGTTGAAGAGCTGGGATAGGCTCCAGCACCCCTCCC
>JAYDZG010000016.1:8182817-8193291 GCA_034509265.1 Microcambeva bendego | reverse complement strand
TTACCTAAACTCAATAAAATTAACATTTAATTGCTGAACATAAATGGAAATAATGAAGCAGCATACAATGTGAGTCCAAAAACTCAAAATTCTTTTACATGAACGTTAACAATTGCAAAAACAGCCGAAGTATGAATTTGGTCAAACAGGAAATTCAGTTGTTGGGTAGTTTACTTTTAAAGCTTTCATGTATCCTTAATATTAAAACTTAGTATTGTCGATACTTTTTAATCGGAGATACATTTCATCACTCATCCAAATGACTGAGCTGTTGTTAAGGTTATATAAGTAAAAGCTTAGGGTAGTCAACCCCAGCTAATACTGAATCTTTGAGGAGGGATAAAATAGATCTTTACTCCAAACTTGTGTCACGGTGAACTGACTCAACTTGTTTAAACAAATTTAATTCTAAGTTCTAAGTAATTGTCACGGTTATGAGCAAAGAAACAGAGGTTCCATTTCTGACAGCATTTGGAATATGAGAATATTGGCAAATATTTAAAAAACATTAAAACTTAAACTTCTCTAAGCCTGACATATTAGAGAATGAAGGTTTTCTTACATGTAAAGAATATTTAACTAATATTAGTGGCAGTGGTTTGATTACAAATTACATTGTTTAATTTAGTTAAATGGTGTGTAGACAATTTTTTTTAGATTGATGGATTTGGATCTTGGAACTTTTAATAAACATCTACTTTTAAAAGAATCAAGTGGTAATGGATGCTGGAACAGCAGCCATTCCTTTTTCCTCAGAATTTAGCTGTTTAGAAAAAAGCACCATGCTTTGTCTCCAGAGATTTGTTGTTTTCAGCATTTCCAGCATCTGATTGATTTTTCTCCCCCAAAAATAGTATGCAGATACAGGGCTGGTTCAAAGCCAAGCTGTTTAAGTGCCATCACTCTTGCTTAGAAGTCAGGCCGGTATCTGTGCTACTGATTAGGTGTGTCTAGTTTCTATAGATAACACTAGAGAGCCTAACATGGTCTCATGGAAGATACAAGGGAAAAATTACAGTCAGGACCAAACAATAATCTTTCTCTGTTTCTACCAACATGTCTGTTGCTCACAGTCTTGATCATCCAGTTATCACTGTTCTCTCGCACCCTACCTCTCGCCTCTATGTGTCTGCCTGTCTATTTGTATGCCCATCTGTCTCTTTCACGCTCAGATAGGAAGACAACACAATATACTTACAAAAAAAGATTTTTTGACTCAGTGAATAGAGTGAAAATTGTTTTAAGTACTCTCTACAAGAAAATACTCAAACACTCTTGATACTTTAGAATGTCACATTGTCTTATTTTGTAACTTTTGGAATGAAACACATTTATACATTTAACTCTAAATTCCAAGTAAAAAAGCAAAACTTAAACTCTTAGTAAATATTATTTGATGCTATGTGCAGTTCAATCGCCGGGCATCTCAAGTCTGGTCTTGTTTTATGAGCTCCTTATTTTTGAATTACAAAGTCAAAGTTTTTCTGTAGTTGGGGCCAAAGTGGACCGTTTTATGGTAAGTTGACATTTTTTTAAAGAAATTGTATAGCTTAGCTTGTTATAAGTATTTAAAATATTTGACTTTCTACACTCTAGCATTCACTTGCATGGCTGAGATAAGGTCGTAATGTTAATTCTGATAACATGGTTCCATTTAATGTACACAGACTAGTACAATTGTTTTGAAATAGTTCTTTTGTCTAATAATTAAGAAAGCTCATTTTTGCCACTTGAAGATAAATGGTTAGTCTTTCTAATTCAAATTGGCATTATTAGTTGGCTTTGAGCAAACATTGAAAAGGTAACATTGAATCATAATGTAAAATAAAATTCTCATCTCTACATGCACTTGATAATTACTAACAATGTTATTTTTCTCCTAGGGGTTTAGGTGAAAGATGCTTCCAGGATGGAAATAAAGTTTTAAATATTGATATCATTTGTTATGTTCTTGTACTGTGACGTTTTATTTTGTCAGATGTTATAAACAATTGATATTTTTAGCTATTAAGTTAATGTTTTATTAGCATTTGTATATGTATATTTTATGATTAAACTAATGAAATATACCTGTATATAGGGTGGTAATGGCTTAACCTAACTTTACTTTTAATGACATTTACTAACGAATTTCTAGTTCAACATTTTACATGGAAAAACCTTCCCAACTTTTTTTGGTAAATCTTACTCAACAAATGTTTTTTAGTATAATTTGAATCATGAACAGCAAATCTTAAGTGTGACTGGAATTTCCACAATTTTCCCCCTCTGACTTGCTTGTAAGAAATTATTAAAAGTATTGAAGATATACTTGAAGAAATGTCGCTATTTTACTGAACTTAATTTTAGCTAGTACGTTTTTGTGTTAAAACAACCTGCTAAGTATGACAATGACAAGAACGTGTGTGTTGGCTTGAAATGCTGAAAAAGCTCATGAAGAAATAAATAGAAAGGCTCAAAAAATAGAGTTGCATTTCAAATACAGAGCTCAGACAGCTATGGGGCCAAATGACCTTGGTTTGGTCTTGCAGCCATCTGCCACCTTTGTCTTGCCTGTCAACACACCTTAACCGCTGCTACTACATCACATTCCAGTTCTGACACAAGGAAGCCAACAGCGGGGTGGAGGGAGGGGTGGAATGGTCAACACTGAAACAGCATGCCAAATTATTAACATGTTCTTCAAATTAAAATGAAGTAGACGCCATATCACATGACGAGCATCGTAATGAGTGACTTCTATATTGTTACAATATGTTTCAATAAAGTTCTAAGAAAACCTGTTTCATGATCACTGGTTGTGTTGTGGCACAATATGCAATTATTTAAAGCTACTTAACAAAAGCTACTTAAAGTGCTATGGAGTACATTTAAAACACACATATTTGCATTAGTACATGTACCACATGTACCACATCTGTGAAAATTGGATTCTGAACTGAGTTTTGAAAGGCAAATCTTTAATGATCCTATAAGCACGAGCTACATGACATCATGGTATAGCAATTATAGAAAGACTTCAGAATATGTTCTCCCCAAAAAGAGCAATTAATTAGTTTGAATGGGCAGATGAGCATATTAAATTTCACCTATATCTTTTTGGAAAGAGGCATACATCTGCTTTTCAGCATGCTAAAGAGGATGGACTGGAGGATTTTGTGGTTAGCTTTGACGAAAGGTCACAAAGGGATTGAACAAATGATTGCCAGAGTTTGCAGTGTCAATTTTCACAGAAACTCGCATACAAAGAAAAAAAAGAGTGATCGATTTTGCTGAATAATATGTGACCTACACCGATCAGGCAAAACATATTGACCACCTTCAAAGCAATGTCCTTTGTATTAGCACCAGCATTCCCTTCTTCAGCAAGTTGAGCCATAGTAGCTCGTCTGTTGGACTGGACCACACAGGGCTGCCATTACTCCCATTGTGTATCACTGAGCCTCGGAAGCTCATGACCCTGTCACTGGTTTACCACTCTTCTTTCTTTGGACCATTTTCAATAGATAATGACCAGGAACACCCCACAAGAGCTGCAGTTTTGGCCCCATTTTCAAATCACTTTTGAGGATAAAATGTTCACTTGCTGCATAATATTTCCCACCCACGAACAGGTGCATTTATGGAGAGATAATCAGTCCTATTTAGTCTTAAACGATAAACATATAATCACATTAAGAGCATTTTTGTAGTAACTTTGGGGCCTCAACTTTTTAGGGCCTTACTTCTAAATCCTGATAAATCCAAGGGTCCAAGGGTTATTAAACTTCAGGGCCTGTTCTGAATTGACCTGACTCTTATCGTAATCTGTTAATTATATCCAATTCAGCAAAAATATGTGCAAAGCCCTCGCTAGACATTTCATTTTAAAACTAAGGACTAAGAGATCAATCTGTGTATTAGCACAGTAATCCTACGAATGTCTCATGACGTTGCTCATGGCAGATTTTTGGTAAGCACTGTTGATTATAGATCAAGAGGTCAGGTTCGCCCACTAATTGTTGAGCCTGTTTGGGGCCGATGGATGAATATTACAGAATGTTTGTCCTTAAAAGAAGTCCATAAGCTTTACAAATGGTAATCTAATATGGCTGTCAAAATTAATATGGTGAATGACTAAATGCAGTCAATTACATGATTGTATTACACTGTGGTACAGGATGGTAATATGCCCATATTTAGTTATACTTGTTCAGTATAATATATAGTGTGTTGCAGTCTGTGGGTAATTGGACAGTGATACATTTTTGTTGTTTTAGCTCTCCACTCCAGAACACAGGGTTTGAATTAAAAATGTCAGCTTTAATTTTTGGAGTTGTGCATCCATTTTATTTTAACGTTATGCAATACAGTAATTTTTTTAGGCTTTTAAAAATGTTTACAGTATGTGTGTATATACACTTGCGAGGCATAACATTATGACAACAGACAGATGAAGTAAAACATTGATTATCTACATTGCGGTACCTGTTAGTGGGTGGGCTATAAACCAACAATTAAACATTTCCTCAGTTGATGAAGTTGATATCTTAGAAGAAGGAAAATGGGCTTTCAGTGGATTTCAGTAAGTTAGACACGAGCCAAATTGTGATGGCTAGATGACTCTGTCAGAACATCTCCAAATCTGCAGCTCTTGTGGGGTGTTCCCGGTCTGCAGTCGTCCGAGGAAGGAACCGTGGTAAACCAGCAGTAAGATCAAGTGATGTCCACGTCTTATTGATGCACACGAGGAGTGAAGTTTGGCCCATTTGGTCCAATTCAACCTACATGCTTCTATTGCTCGAATTGCTGGTATATACTGGGTCTGATAGTAAGTTGTCAGAATACACAGTGTGTGGGGCAGCAGCAAAGAATTTTTTCTCAGCACAGCATTCTGCATTCTATAAATGAAGTATTGATTAAATGATCACCAGAATGAAATCTTATTTTACAAGAACACATATAAAAAACACTGTGGTCATCACTACCTTCTTGCAATAAAACCAGCTGGGTAACAAAGCAGTGCTTTGATTCAGTTAGTATCTTAAAAAGTTACTGACCATGCCAAAAAAGTTTTTGAGTAAGGAGTGGGAGTTCAGATCGGGCAGGGGAGTATTAAAAGTCAAAGACAAGATGATTAGCAAATGGCATCTCGGGTATAAACTGTTAGGCTGATTTATAATGGGCACTTAGGGACAAGACGCAAGTCAGGCAAAGCTAAATAAAAGGGCCTTCATTAAAGCTTGATGAAAAACATAATAAAAAAGGTTGGTGTTTACATTTTTGCCATTTAGCAGACACCTTTCTCTACTTACACAGTGTTTGAAGTCTGTCTGGTGCAGGCGATGCCTATTCTTTTTAGATCAGTAGTCCCCAACCACCAGACCCGGTCACTGCTTCTGTTTTGGCTGTTATAGGTAGAAGCAGGATCTCATTGACGTGAAAAAGCTCATTTTTCATACATTGTCTGAATATGATTGAATCCCCCTTTCTCAACCAGCAGTGGAGCTCTGGATTGTGCCCAGTGGATCAGTAATATTAATTTTATTTTTAAGTGCCTTTCGAAACAACTCATGGACATTTTGCAGGATAAACGCTACAATAAAGGTAACAAAAAGATAAGATATACTAAATACAATTATTACAATGATTTGGACCATTTTTGGTAGCAACATCGAGAATTTAATACAGGATTTTCAGAAACTTTATGACACGTAGTCCCCAGCTCCCACAATGGCCAACTTGCCAAGCGGTCACACCAATAGAATTAAATCACACACCTCAGACTATCCGGCTACAACTGCGTGTACAGTCGGCTGTCTTTCCAACAAGCTGTTCCTCTTTCTCATCTCCTAGACCAAAGCCCCTCCAGTCCAAATGCCTAATTTTGCTGTCCAGCCAACTTTAGGAAGGTTTACAGCTTCCATTTCACAGTTATTGAGGCCACTCTGGCCCTGGGGACACTTAAAGTCCCAGATATTGTTTTATCCTTTCCCTACCTTACACCCTAGGACAGTTCTTTGCACTGGTTTTTAATAAAAAAAAATAGGACCGCAAGCTTGTTGGACATCTCGTTCCAAAACCTTCGGTATTGATAGAAAACCGCTGTTTGTGTGCTTTTCAAAGATTTTGGAGCATGTTTTGAGATTTTGCGCTCCTGTAGTCAAAGAGCAGGAGCTTTCCGAAGCTCAAAGGCATTCTTTTGTCCATTGTATTTATTATCTTAATACTACCAGCAATGCAGATAACAGATATTTCACTTTATTAAGGAACTTTTAAAAAATTTAAGAGCATTTAAGACATCCAAGAGATTAGGGAAAGGGGTGGTTTGGGAAGTCTGGCATGGATTCAATCTATTATTAAACCAGTTCAATTTGCAAGTCAAGGTTCTACCGTACTATCAGTAATAGTAGATTATTTTTAAATAGATAATTCATTTTTATTTTAAGCAAAAGCAAATCTGTTGAAATGTTACACTCTTAAGTCTTAGAATAAGATGCATTTCCAATCATTTCCATTTTTTGAAATCCATCTTCAAAACTGCAAATACGTTTGTATTGTTTCTTCACTAACTTGTGGAGGAAGAATACCCCTTCTTGTTTTCCTACCATTTGAAAATTATATGAGAGGAAGTACCTTTGCCGACCCAAGCTCTGACTTTGGGAAATTGCTCTGACCTTGCGCTGCTTAGAAGAGGAAACAATCTGGCACATACCAAATAGGAATAGCAGTAAGCTTTGAGCCAGACTGAAGGGACCCCTTTTTTGCCTTTCATATACATGCTCAGGGAGCTCCTTGCCGATCAAGTTTCAGCTCCGCAGCACTCCAGAAGCGAAGGAAATGGTCTTTCTAGTTAGTTTTTTTCAGATTATGGGAATTGTCAGTGCCGACTGCCTTGGCTGTTAGGAGATGCACTAAGAGCCATCTGAAGTAAAAGGTCCAGAAGTAGTGCATAGGGATTGGAAATAAAATAGCAACCTCTAAGCACAGGGGTTCCCAATGACCTCAGGGTGTGCAGGGATGGTGCAGAGGGTCACGCACGTAGCCCCCAGCTCCCAGAACAAACACAGTCAGTGTGCTGAATTGCCAACTTGCCAAGAGGTCACACCCATACAATTCAATCACACACAACTGTGCAATACACCTCGGACTATCAGGCTTCATAAACAATCCCATAAGGGCTAAGATGAAGAGTAGCTATGTACAAAGACCTGGTTCTGTAGAATAGGGACAGATTTTTTATTAGGTATATTATATGTTATTACTCTATTCAAGGGGTCTTCAAAAAGTTTTCTCACTTTATCATTAGTATTTAGTATTTAGTAATTATTTCTGATGTAAATCAAAAACAAATTTCCCTTTCTACATGGTCACCTTATTGTAGAAATTGTGTTTATTTCCACACAATTGATTGGCATTAGCATTAATTGATATAAAACATGGGTCACCTCATTATAATGTGAAAATCTTCCTTTTTTAAGTCTCCTATAAGGTAGAAATCAGATGGCGGTGAAGATTATTACTCCTCCCTCCCTCATCATTTCTAATCAAAATATTAAAGTTTGGAAACTTACTGATGCTTCCTCATTAATACTAATAGTTTAAGATGTGTATTGTTTTCATGTATATTTGCATGAAGTGAAGAAGCTTTCTTTTTTGGCAAAGCTGGATTAAACTTAAAACTATAAAGCCAACAGTGACCTGTAATCAGAAGGGATCCACTTATTAAAGATTGGGCTGTGTTAAGAAAGAAATAGCTGTGGTATGTGCTGACAGGGTATGTGTGTCTGATAAAGAAGCCAGTGAGACTAAACATTATTTATATATT
This sequence comes from Microcambeva bendego, assembly GCA_034509265.1. NCBI lineage: Eukaryota > Metazoa > Chordata > Actinopteri > Siluriformes > Trichomycteridae > Microcambeva > Microcambeva bendego. The sequence continues at coordinate 8,185,484 of JAYDZG010000016.1, read as the reverse complement.
CACAACACTGCTGAACACTCATACCAGAACACACACTAACATGTCATTACCATGTTGGTGTCAGTGTCAGTGCTGATAATGGTCCATCACCCAAACAGCATCTGTTCAGTGGGGGCTCTCTGTGGTCCCTTTCTGTTGATGGATGGTGTAGAGAGGTGTGACATGTTCAGATCAACAGATAAACCACAGTTAGCTATTATACACACACAAAGTACATGTACTATGCTGATTTCACAAGGATTTTCAAAAGGTTTACATACTTTATTACGATAAAACTGCATGTGGGATGATGCAGGTAATTTTACTATTTATTAACCAAAGAGGGAAAAATATGAGAATACTCAAGTTTAATTGGGTAAAATACGAAAGAATAATACATTTGCAAGATTGTATCTATGCATAGATTCAAGAAAATATAATAATAAGTAGATTTTTATTCCAACACAATAACTTCTAGCACTTGAGGCTGATGAATAAAGGCACTTCACTATTGATTCGGAAAGTATGCATGATCTTTCACTTTTTTCATACATTAAATATCTAAAATCTACACTTAATCTGTCATAATGACAAAGTGAAAACATTTAGTGTTTTTCAAAATGATCAGTACATCTCTTTTTTTCTCAAAAGTATCCAGTCAGGGAGGGAGGGCCGGCCCAATTGTAACACTAAGAGATTGAAAACCCTGCTCTTTACTAATCACTTAAGATGACCTGTACTTACTCATGCTTTTATTTATTTCTTGAATTAAAAAAAAACTTTTTCAACAGGGTTTCAGCACATTTGTATTTCTGGGCTGATGTCTACTTGAAATAGATTATGGCAATGCTTACTCTGGAAGCACTTTTGGAAGTTGCTCTGGATAAGAGCATCTGCTAAATACTTAAGATGACTCTTGGGATGACAGCCCTGATTTATAAAGTGCTATAGAATGCCAAGGCATAAGCTTGTTTAGTAAAAAAAAGCATATTAATCCATTTTGGGGGATAAAAATGTTGGCACCAAAAAAAAAAAAAAATACATAACAGGCACAACATATCACTTGGCTAAAATTCTTCCAGCAGTGAAACGTGGTGGTGGTAGCACCATGCTATTTGACTGCCTCCCAGCTGCAAGGAAAGGCATACTTCTAGGAATTGAGGGACGAGTAAAGAACCTCCTTTAGTGCAGTGCTTTTAATCTTTTCTTTTTTTCAAACCACTCACATTTTGTGTATGATTGATACCACAACCCAACCCAGGATACACAAACAATGCACAAAAAGGAAATATACTTAATTATTGTGGCAATCTGATCCCACTCTGGTTTATGAGATGTAATGTAAAGTATGTGGGGGTGTCTGTTAATTTCAAGTTTATGTGCCTGCTGAAATTAGTTTATTTAGTTATTATAACATATTATATTATAATTTGTCCATGATTTGTATTGTGACTAAAGCATCAAATACTATATAAATGGTCATCTGATCCCACAGTGGTTTCCAAGATGTAATATAATGCCGCCACATGGGGGCAGAAGTGGACAAGTCCATTTCATGTGTGTGCCTGCTGAAAGGATTTTATTTAATAATAATAATGAAAATTCTTTACATATATATATGTAAAGAAAATAATTCAAAAAATAAATAATTATGCCTACTGACACACACACACACACACACACACACAGTGAGCAAAACAGGAGGTCAGAAGGTCTGAATACTTTCTGAATACTACATATACCATCAATAAAAAAACTAAATAACAAATTAATGTGTTCTAGTTCATAAGCCTTTGTGATTTCAAAAGTCATTATCCAATCTACAATGTCACAGATTTTTCCATTTCCAGATGTAAATGTGGACAGAATGCATTTTAATGCATCCTGTTTCATTTTTGTGATGACTGCAGTAATTAGCAATTGGAACCAGTGCAATATAAATTTATAAAACACTGTGGTTAAAAACCCAGCATGAAAAAAAGAACCCTGCAAACTAACTGCATAATATTAAAAACGTCAGGAAAATCTGTTCTGTTGCAAAGAGGCAACTGACACTGAGCGAATTGTTCTGCGTTGTGGCGGCTGAAGCATTTTCGCTAAGTGATGTCATGTGGACTGCAGTGTTAGTCTCCAAGAGACTATCAGGTTATTCCTCATCTCAACTGGCACTCGCTCACAGCGGGGAGGGGGGGTGGTGACTACATCTCTTTCTCATTTGCGCCAAATAACCAGGGTAGAAAGGCTCTGGTTTGCAGCGCTCAGGCAACAGGCGCTACCTTTGTTTGGATTCGGCTTAAACATACACGTCTCCCTTCATTTCTGGTGCTTGCAACTGAATTCATATTTGAAGCAGTTTACACAGCCAGGCCCTATGTTTATTCCCAGCAGGATGCAATGTTTTAGAGGTTAGTCTCTAGAACAATAGCGGTAATCGCTAGCTGGCACTAAATGCTCTGGTTGTGTTGTTTGGGGGTTTGTTTGAGCACTTCCAGATGGACTGTGTATGTAAAAATAGTTGTTTAGAGAAGAAACTTCACATTGCGTGACCATCAGAAAAGAAGTAGCCTGTCAATAATAATAATAATAATAATAATAATAATAATAATAATAATAATAATAATAATAATAATAAATAAAATAAATAAATAAATAAATAAAATAATAATAATAATAGTTATTATTATTATT
>JAYDZG010000016.1:8136480-8148400 GCA_034509265.1 Microcambeva bendego | reverse complement strand
CCGATCTTATTATCTCTTCATGACCTGTTATTGTGTCGGATATATTGGTCTGTAAGTACACATTTTATCCTCAGAGTTGAGTTTAGAAGCAGGGAAAATGGGCATGTGTATGGAGTCCAAATTGTGATGGTGCAAAGATTGGGTCAGAGCATCTCCTAAACTGCAGCTCTTGTGGTGTGTTCCTGGGCCGGGGTCTTTAACGCTGTGTAAAAACCCTGGTTAATAGTTTGAAGTGCCTGTATAGCAGAGGAGCAAAATGGAGATCAGTCTGTGACACTTCATGTTCAATACTGGCCTCACACATGAATCCACCAAAGTATTGGCAAATAAGAAGGGGTAAATGGACTGCCCTAGAAAGTAGTTGGGGTCTGGTTAGCCGTAAATGGACTCTGGTTAGTCCTGAGATGCTTGTTCAGAAAAAGAGGAAAAATGGAGATCAGTGCATAACTCTAAACGGGCAAGTTAGGCCCTTATGTGAGAATCCACCAAAGTATGGGTGAATAAAAAGGGGTCGGGGTATTTTGAGGGAGTGTGTATTTGGCAAATATACCCTTCTCGAGACACATTGGAAGTAAAAGGGAGAAAATAAATGAAACATAAACTTGAACATATCCAGAATGCGGCTCAAAACATTGTATATGTTCAGACTGTTTTAAATTTTGATTGACAGGGTTGCGACAATACTTAACAATAAGTACAAGCACATCTGTAATTTTACTCCACTGCCGATTTTGCAAAATGTCACCCATGACAGAAGAAAAAACCTTGATACAATAGATATTTCATTAACACAAGTGAAGGGCACTGTTGTCACAAACCACAGACTTTCTGAATTATGTATGAATCGGGAGCTACTATTAGTTTTTCTGTCTTATACTGTGACTGACAAATATAATTGGTAGAAAATGTCAAGGTCTCCCTTCTTAAATTTCATATACACGCACTTCATGATTTTAAATCAAGATCCTGGAACTAAAATATCTGAATAGCTCCGAGATTTCAGTTACAAATGATGGCTGACTCCACTGTATCATTAAAATGGACTCCTGCAATAACTGAGGCTTGCGAGAGGGATCCGCCCTTCTAGCTAATATATTCCCCACCTGCCAGTACCAATCTCTGAAACAATTTAAACCTGGTTGTCTCCTCACATCCTTCCTGTTTTGACTCTTTCACTCCAAAGCATTGGCAGATTTTAAAATTGTTATTTTATAGAGGTGTATTAAAACTATTTACATTAAATATAATGATTTGGTCCTAACAGGGGTCTGATAACCAGTCGGTGGACTACCCAGGTCTGATTTAAAAAAAATAAAGGTGTATTAAATTTTTGTGTCTAAAAATACATTTTTCCACACATTTTAATACAATTGTATTATTAAAAAATATTATTATTGTTATTTATTTATTTTAATCTATTTCTTTATTTGGATTTTGACATGTAACCAAGTGTGTTGACATGACGTTAAATACTCATAAAATAGAAATACAATTATCCTAATCAGGTCCTGGTGTGCATGGTGTGTGCAAGTTCACACTACATAATCACCAGGATGAGTCTGTCTGGTCCCCCAAACTATGTTTTGTCATGAGAGATTTAATGATACTGAGTAGGGTAATAAATATTGCTTTGGCATTATGGTTTGGGATGGGCAATAAGGTCACGAATACTGTAAAACTTGTGTGTGGGATGATGTATTCTGATCACCCCTGTCCCATGTTTTTACAACTAGATTTTTTTCTTGTGTCTTGGCAAGCTGTTCAGATAGAGCCATCGAACAGTTTAGTATAGCCATAAAGAGCCAAGGTTTGATCCATTAGCTAATACTGAGTTCCCTTCAAGCTGCCACATCTAGAAGCTGTCGGCAAGTGAAAGTCAGTGCAGAAATTGTGTAGTTTGTCTGTCTGCTCATATATTTTAAAACACATATTTGTTCTTTACTTCTCTCCAAATTTTTCACCCAAACTATTTCCCCCATATGTGAATTTAATATGTGTTTACTCTCAAAGACCCAGTTAAGGCAATTGGTAGTTTTTGATTTCTTTATGATGTCACAAAAGAGCCCTTGTTTGCTAATAGCATTGTGATTTCCCTGCCAATTTAGGTCATTGTTTTTACTCTTAAGAAATCTTACTCTTGTAAATAAAATGTAATGGACTTACTAAACCCACTGCTTTACTTTAATACTGATTGTAGTGCCCAAATTAGCTAATATTACATACAATAAATAGGACAGAAATAAAACGATGTAAATCAGGATATATAATTCATTTCACTTGCGTTTACCTGCGTACAACATGCAATCAATCGGATCTTGTTCTTTTCAATGTTTTAAAATTAAATATCTGAACACCTTAACATATATTATTATTAATCTAGATATATTTTATTTAAAGTTCAACCTAAATTATTAACTGCTTTGGATATCAAAAAAGCCCAAGCGAGGCTAAAATAATCATCCTGCCAGGAGGTAGAACATCAACCGAATCGCATCCTCCCTTCAGCCTTAGAGACTTGACACGTTTTCAGTACACACACTCACATCCCACACAATACAAATTTTCTGTGACCACGTGCAAGCAAATAAACACAGAAATCCAAGAAACACAATCACTGGCGAACTAGCCCATGTCAGGCATTGAATTCTGTCAGATTTAGCAAAACAGTTTTCCTGTCAGGCATAATGATATGAGGTGTCATTTTTAACAGCAAGACTGGATGATCAGAAACCCCCCAAAAGAGAGCTAATTTAGAGAACCGGAACAGAAATACAGCTTTAGGACATGTCCTAGTTACAGGTATATTTTCAGTAGTACATGCTTGTAGGAGTGAAAAACGTTCAAATAATTCTGATTGCTTTTCTTGCATCAAGGGAATGTGTTTGTTAGTATGACATTTAAGTGTGGAGAGAGAGACAGACAGAGATCCAGAATTTCAGGCCTGCAACACATTCAGGTTGCGGTAGTAATTTACTACTTTTTAATACTGTCCTTCCTTCTAACAAAACTTAAAATAAGTCTCGGAACAGAAGATATCAAGTGTTTAAGTGTTTCAGGTTTAATTTTGTTCTATTTTCCACCAAAGGTGTGAAATAGTAGAGCACTGTTGCCGCCATTTTTTAGGTTCCACTATTTCTTACACGTTCTTTATTGAGGACAGGCCAGGACTGCTGGCAGGCTAGTCCAGCGTCTGTACCTTCTCCTTCCACAGCTTTGCAGCATGTTGTTTTGTATTGGCTTTTTGAAAAAATGCATGGATGTCCAAAAAAATTATGTTTTGAAGGCTGAATTAAAGCCAATTTTCAATTTTCTTTCCCCAAATAAGATCTTACTTATTTGCAACATCAGCTATTAATTAGTGATCATGCTTGATGCAGTGCCATCTGATAATCAGAGATCATGGACGTTCAGCTTTAGCTTCCACTGCTGCCTGTTGCAGTGGAATGACTTAAAATCTTAAATGATATTATGTACAGAGAGGGATATATCATTATTATCTTCTTTTTTTCTCATTACAAGCCCTAAATTGTTACATCCCATTTTTTAAAATGTGTTACAAGCGTGAAATATATATATATTTATATAATTCAACAAGCTGAAAACCTCTCGATAATTGTTACTTCATGCTTGTTTCTACTTTTACAATGCTAACAATGAAAACTGAGACTTTATGACGCTAAAATATTCTTCTGATTTGTCTCATGTTGAGGTTTGAAATGAGCACATCTGTCCTTAATTTTAGCTGTTATGTTATATACATTTTAATGACCCACAGTTCCAATATCTTCACCCTTCATGCTTTTAAATAATAATTATTAATTATAGCTCATGCTTGGAGCTTAGTAGGCTTAGTAATAAAAGTCCTTTCTGCTAGCCACATATGTTATAACTTAGCTAAATAATAGATTTTACCCTTAGACTGGCAACTATCATAAATGACTTCCAGGTTCTTTGTGATATTGTAATTGTACTTGCAATGTCCACTAATACATCTAGCATATGCGCATTCCCAATAAAGTGTAAGAAAATGTGCACAACAGTCCATCTGAAAAGTAACAAAATAAAAGAATGAAGAATTAAAAAAAAAAAAACTAAAAATGGATTTGGTGTTTTTAATTTAATAGTTGCCTATATTTATATTTATATATAGATTTATATTAATATTGTTAAACTGTTAATATTCTACGCGTATCATTTTATTAATTTATAATCAAACGGTTTTAATTAATTAACAAATATTGTCAGATGGCAAATATGTATGATGTATTTTATCTGAATAACGCTGCTTACTTATATTGTGTTATATAATGTTGTTTAGACTTAGTTCCTTAATAGTACTTTAAATATCATCATCTCATACACTGTAATTTGAGAAATGCTAGGCCCAAAAAACCCTAAACACTATAATTTATCATCCAGACCCACCCTGTTTAAGTATAATGTTTATTTAAATGCCGGTGACCAAAAGAAAATGAAAGAAAACTAAAAGAACTAAAATAAAACTATTTGTTCATTAGAGCATTTCTGGTTCCTGACTTGTGTGATGCTGTTTTGCTCATGTCCCTCAGCAAGAGCATTATGATCTCAGTTAATGTGATAAATTATATGGAACATTTCTGGCATCAGAGAACAATATGGATTTTCGTGAAGACCCAGAATGAGAAAAGAACGGCTTTGTTAATTCTTCCTTCGCTCGAACTTTGAGCTCCAGCAGTTCTCTAAGTTAGCGGAGCAGACAGGAGGTGCACCTGCTGTGATGAGGAAGGCGGGCTGAAGAGGAAGGCTTGAGATGACATCCTGCTACATATTGCTTACATGCGGGACATGCCAAGAGGGGCAAATCATTGCCCCCGCGATGCGAACGCGCCACCATACATACGTGTGCACGTTTCTATCTCTTAGAGGAGAAAGATCAAGCGTCGTGGAGTCACACCACAGGGTAAAATATGAGGATGGTCTATTTTGCTGAATAGTACCAAACTAGAAAAATACTGCTCCAGCAAGTGCACAAGGACAGCTGAAAAAGTCATTTCACATTTTCCTCGCCAGGTGAAACGTGGATGAAATATGAAATAAAGGAAAGAAAACATGTCTGACCTTACAATTGTTATTCCTTGTGGGATGTACAGAGTTTCAGCCGCTTCTTCACAACTAACAGAGCCCGGATTTCTGCTTCAGGGCTAACAATTTAGTTTGGGTGTCCATAGGGGTGGGCTTTTGTGTGTTTCTGAGTGAATTGTGTGTGTGTGTGTGTGAGTGTGTGTGTGGAGACGCACACTCCCCTGTCTGAGCAAGAAAGGGTGTGTGTAATCGTATTCCTCTCTCTGGTAATTAACTTGACAGCATGAAAAATGGACGTGATAAACGGTCTCCTTTGATAAAACACAAATATCCTATATTATTCCTCGCACCAGCTCGATGAAGAAAATACATCTGAGGACGGGATTTGATTGCACTAATCATCTGGAATAGTTTCCAACTAGAACAGAGGAACAGATGCACTCTTTTTTTTTTTAGTCGAGAAACTTTTTTTTAAACACCCCCCATCTTTAGAATGCATTATCCCTTCAGCTACCCTCTTCGGCTTCCGCTGGGACACCGTTCTCATCGCTAATATGGCTATTGTGTCTCACAGTATCATAACGGTTCGGGCTTCTTTATTTCGCCGTGATTATTACCCTATCGTCTTCGGAATGTTTGGTGATTTATAGTTTCACTGGATGATGTTTCACTGCCAAGAACGCCCAACCTCTTGATATCTCTGATAAATCCAGCACCGGAAACACATGTACCATGCAGCGCAGGAAGCCTTTCGGAGAGCACTACAGCATCAAGATGGCCTTGCATTATTGTTCCATTTCTTTGAATCAAATGACTCAATGGGACAGATAAGCCTGAAGAGAGGTAGCAATTTGATTAAAATCCAGCTCAGCGCTCCACTTTAAAGCAAAACTAAACGAATCTTGTGTTTCTGCTCAGCCAGCATCTCTTGATAATGCAATACGATAGACTGCAACAATTCAAAAAGAAATCTGTAAATCCTAGAAAAACAAAATCATTAAATATATAAATTAAGAAATATTTGAAATGAAAATGAAAGCATGACCAGGATCTCTTTGATAATAATTACACATTGCAAATACCAACAGCGCTAATGTCAATAGAAATACAATAAGGTCGGAAATCTGATTACTTAGCCCTGTGTGTAGCTACTTGAAAATTTGATTTGAAATTTGAGAACTCACGCAGACTGTACAGCCTGATGCCGCTCAGAAAAAAAGCGGCCTAAATGCAATAAAGCCTGCAGAAACTTTTAAAATGCATATTGCCCCGATAAGGCCGAGAGAACTGTACCTTTTTTCTAAAGTAATTATGAGATATTTTTTCCTCGCCGTCATTAGTCAAACTGACAGGCGCTCCCCTCTGGCCAGAGTCCCCTGTGCTCTGCGCCGCTCACCTATCTCCAACATGGGCCCGTAATGAATGTTTACAACACACAGGTAATGGAGTAAATATTGAAGTCATCAATTATTGAGGTTGAGGGACAGACAATCAAATCCCATGATTATTGTGTCTTCAGAACACGGTGCTGGGCAACTCGCGGGCAGAGATCTGGCGTCTTTATCGTGACACTGAACATTTAACTGTGTGGTAACAAGCAGGAGCACGGCCTGTTGGCATTTGTGTAGATAGAGTGTGAGGTAATATTTAAATCCTGACATTATCAGCACTACAGCAGAGGTACTGATGTTGCTTACCAGAAAAAACAAGCAGGAGAATCAAAAATGAATTTCGCAACTAAGTGGAGGGCCTCGGTATTAATAAACCCCCCCACATTTTTAGGTTTTAGCTCAAGTACTTTCAAAAAAGAGCTTGCAAGTGAACCTGATATGTTCAAACTTTGGTTGATGGTAAATTTAGGATTAGATAGGATATGAATTGAAAGTCTTGTTTAAAATTATTCTAAACAATTATAATATTCCCAGTTTTTTAAAGGTGATTGTCAATTGATGTCAAAATTAAAACAAAATAGTCTTTGATAATTTAGCTATGTTTCTTACAAATATGTAAAGTAAGAAGAAAAATCATTTTCTCTGTAAAAAATCGAGTTGATTCCTAATTATCTGTGCCTAGAAAGAGTCTAGAAAGAATTTAACCAGAAGTAGAATACATAAATCCACCGACCAGGTGAAGCGAAATACTCATAACCTCTTCATCATGGCATCTGTAAGTTTGTAGGATATATTAGGCAGCAGGTGAACAATTGACGCTCAAAGTTGATGTTAGAAGTAGGAAAGCCAGTTATTTTCAAAATTTCAGCCGTTGTGGGGGGTTTCCAGTCTGCAGTAGTCTGTATCCATCAAAAGTGGTCCAAGGAAGAAACATTGGTAAACTAACGGATGGTCATTAATGTATGGGGGAGCGAAAGCTGGCCTTTGTAATCAAAATTGCTGGTTCTGATAGAGAAGAGTCTAAATACACAGTACCTCATAGTTAGTTGTGTATAGGACAGCAAAATGGGGACCAACACAATTTACCAATTTTAATTGGTTTAATATTACAGTTACCTATAATATTACAGTTAACTACTCTTATCATCAAATATGCATAGTTATGATTGGAATTCAAAGTCTAAATTTCAAGTAAGATGAATTGGAGATACTAATTTGTCCATGACTGTGTTTGATATAACCTTGTGTACTAATGAAATTTGTGTATTGAATAGTTACTGTATGTCTGTCATGAATGTAAAACATGACAATAAAATCCAATTAAAACAAACAAACCTTCTTTACTATGTATCCAGTCTGGGCCATGGGGGTCCTTGAGCCCATCTCAGGTTGCAAAAAAAACAAAACAATGGCACCATAGCTACAAGGTTAGTTGTGTCTCACATCAACAAACGGGTCTCAAGTGCAAAGATCACTATTTGCTCCTTTGACCTCCCAAATGAGATTCAGTGGGCTACTGGTGTATAAGTTTCTGACCATATGGACATAAACAGACTCCATGAAAGGGGCATGGAGGCCTAGTATTCTCTATTGGGACCTATCAGCCAAAGAACCCCATAATTGGCAGGTCTGACAATGAAACTTTGTTCACTTCACAGATAGTTAACACATGTGACAGACATGAAAGGGTCTGGAGATGCTATGATGAAGATGCAGAGATGGTGGGGGTGACAAATCTTTGAGGATTTCATCTCATTATTCTACAGTATGGACCTGCTGGCTCACACCTGGGGGTGTGTGCTGTACTCCATAGTCTGGTGATCCTGGAGCTCACTAGTGTCCTGATCTTGGTCTGAGATTCTACAGGTTGCTTATCACAGTCTCCTCGGGAGCATGTGCAGGTTGTGTAGGGAGTGCATAAAGGGATTTGAGGGCCATCCACACAAATGAGTCACAAAGAGTTGCAGTGATGAAACCCATGCAGACTGGATCAGCCGGTGGTACCATGGCTGCTGTTGCGTAATGGGATTAAAATCCTCAGAGTTTAGTGAGGCTGACCAGGTTTCCTCTAAATGCAAGACATTGCCTGCTCATTTTCTAAATGACATAGACAATGATGCCATTTACTGACCTTCAAGCTCCTTGGACAATACATATCAGTAGATCCCGGAACACCACATACTGTTCAGGAGCTCACTGATGCCCTGATCCTGGTCTGGGAAGAAATCTCAAAGAATATCAAGCACTCTCCTCAGGAGCAGGCCCAGATGTTGTCGGGAGTGCAAACAGGCATGCAGGGGCCAGCCACACTACAAGTCACAAAGTGATGTAGTGATGAAATCCATGCTAATTGGATCAATCTGTGGGACTTTGACTGATGTTGCTTAATGGGATGAAATCATAAGTCTTGTGTTTAGACAGGTCCTGAATGACAAAGGAATTGATGCCATTGATTGGCCCTAACATTCCTGTGGAAGTATGTAACAGTGATGCCCTGATCCAGGTCTGGAATCCCATATGACGCCTTGTCTCCTCTGGAGCATGCACAGATGTTGTTGGGAGGGCAGACAGGGATTCAGGGGCCATCTACACTACTAGTGAGTTGCTGTAATGAAATCCATCATCAGCCTGTTGTTTTTATTTGGGTTGATTTTGGTTTCCATTATTACGTTTGTGTTTTTTCATTTTTTATTTATCAATATCTGACCCTAGTGTCCTCTTGTGATTAGTGCAGCAAATAGTGACTTTGACCAAAGTGTTATGGCCAGACGACTGGGTTAAGGGTTCTCCATGGTGCTCACAAGTAGTCTTGAAGAATTATTGTAATTTGTGAGTATGGAACATATGTTCTAGGTGTCAGAACTGTGTCCATTTGGCTGATGAATCATGTGTAGGCCCAGAAAAGATGGCATCAGCATGCACTCTAAAGCCGAGAAGATTAAAGGCCTTGCTTAAAGACCCAACAGTAGAGCTTTCAAGCTCTACCCACTAGGTTACCACACCCCCTATGTGTTCATAGGGTCTTATGGTACCATCTACCATCCAATGCATCACCCACCATGAGTATGCAGAGCATGTCTATTATCTGATGAATCCAATATCAAGTGTAGAGTCAAACAGTTACTTTGTTTACCTGCTGGAAAGATGGCTCCAGGTTGTTCCCTGGGTAAATCTACTCCACAACTCTCATATGGTTAATTACCTACTGTAGCTGTCCTGGTCTCATTTCCTGCAAAAGTCTCTTTAGCTCTACACATCACCAGCATTTTACCTCAATCTACATGCTCCAGAGAAATAAGATGATTCTCAGATGCCTTAAAATGCTGCTTACTGAGGTTTCAAAGCTAAAATCTGACAGAATAATGAAGGCACATCTGATTATTTTGGCAGTGACAGCACCTGTTAGTGGGTGGGATATACTAGGCAGCAAGTAAAGATTGCATCCTTGAAGTCAATATGTCAGAAGCAAAAAGATAAATGAATGGGTGAGCATAAATAATTGAGAAATTTTGACAAGGGCCAAATTGACATTGGACCACCGTTCATCTGGACATACGTATCATCCAAAGCAGATTTGCTTTGAGCACACTTTAACTTGCACTTGTGCTGAAGCTTGCTACTTTTGACAGTGCTCCCCAGCGCTGTTTCTGTCATGTCAAATAGTTCCACAGACCAAAAAACTTCAAAGGAAGAAGCCTCTGATGAATTTCAAATCACCAAAATGAATATGCTGGTGTGTTTGAATAACAGTTTTTACAGCCAGGTGGATAGTCTGTCTGTTTGTGTTTGAATTTCCTTCTGAAAAACCACACCTCTGTGAATTGAGGACAGCGGCAAAACACACAGGATGAAAATTAAACAGACATGTTAGATTTCCTTTAGCAATGTTGTGATTTGGTGGCATGGATGATCCTACTTTCGCTTTGTGACCACCCTGTCGCTGGAATGGGATTTTTTGACATAAACGAGGTACTGGCACCTGAACTGCTGTGGGAAGTGTTGGCACAAACAAGCACGCATGATGATCCTCAAAGCACAGAGTGTATATTAAGATCTCAAGTTCATAATCAAAAAGGCATTTTGATCTCAGACAGCCTTTTATCTTGTCTCGGACAGCGCAGCATGTCCAGCGGTGTGTTATATTGAGACGGGATGCCCAGAGCAACGGTGGACGTTATGCGGGACTGAAGAATAATCGATTCAACGTTCACAAAAGGAGGGGGGGATAAAACATAACATTTTGTTGTGCTTTAATATGAGAATTGACTTCAGGCAGACAATGGCAGTGCTAATGACTGTGCATTAGAGGTGTCCGCTGCAGCTGGGCTCAGGCTGCTGAAGTGTGCAGATAGGGCCCAGGGCTGGAGCTGGGCCAGCTGTGAGCTTCCCATCCATCCACACACTGACTCTCACACACACTGTGGACTGAGTCATGCAGTCCAGCTTCCCACTGCTGTCCCACTTCGAGTGCCTAGCTGGCACTGAGTAAACAAAAAATCTAAAGTTGTATTTACTCATTTTATTATCATAAAACACGGTCAAATAAAATTTTCACCCGAGTCATGGTCCTGTATTCTTGTAGTAAGAAGTAAGAAGTAAGTTGGTAAGGTCAGGGACTTATGTTGGAGAAAAGGCCTGGCTTGCAATGGACATTCTGATTTTTTCTCAACCTTTTCCAAGTCTCAACCCACTTTTTCAGTGGCCAAGCAGGCTGTGACCCCTGCCACAACTACACTAAGGTATTGTTGGTCATAGAGTTAAATATTTTTTATACTTCTAGGTCTTATACAACTAAACACAAACAGTAAAATAGTTAATAGTTCATTTTGAACAAAATGAATATTATCATCTGATTTACGCATGCAGGAAAACAAGCATAAACAGGGTTGCCAGATTGCAACAGCGGTTTCCAGTCACAAACAAAACAGCCCCCCCACCCTTCCCAAACAAATATTGGTACACAGATTTGGAACCACAGTTCTAGTTGCGTCAGACACATTTTTATTATGTGTGTGTGTGTGTGTGTGTTGGGGGGGGGGGCACAATGGGGTAGAGACATGGAAGTGATATGTGTATTCTCTTATCGATCAAGTGGAATAGATTCTTTCATGAATCAATAGGAACATGCTTTTTCACCATTGTGCTTTTTACACACAGTAGAATTTGTCCTCCACATTTTAACCCAATCCATTCAATAAACATTGATTTGTTTTCTAGTGGCAAGTCAATAGACATTTAACTACTATTTTAGTAGAGCCCAGTCTGCCGTGATTAATAAGGGATGACTTAAAATTACTTGTGCCAAATGTTTCAAGTGTGATATATTTGTTCATTTATTTCCCTTAACGATCTGCATGAACCCAAATGGACCAGGTAGCAGGAGATTAAACACTAATAGTACAGAAAGTACAATGAACTATCTGTGTACTAATAGTACTTAAAACAGTAATTTAAATTAAAAACAGAGA
>JAYDZG010000016.1:8124344-8136380 GCA_034509265.1 Microcambeva bendego | reverse complement strand
GTTAACGGTGTGTATTATATTAAGCACAGTGTAAAGACTGTGTGTAGTTCAGTGTGTGTGTGTGTGTGTGTGATATTATACACTTATTATATTACATATTATACACTTATTATACACGTTTTTAAAAAATAAGTCAGAATAGATCTATGGGCTATACAAAACATGTTCATCACGTTATTTGCTAAAATTACTCTCACATTTTACCAGTTTTATTCTTGCCAGAAAGAGTCCCTTTCAGAACGAGCTGTTTAAAGGCTTTGTCACTTTTATGCAAATAAGCTGTTGTTTTGTTCACCAAAGATCCCACGTTAGCGATAAATGCGTTGTAGCGAAGGCTGATGCTTTGTTAGCTTTAGTTTAGCCTGGACGTTTAAAGTAAAGCTGTTCTGTATGAACAGACTCCAAATGAGGAGGAAATTGTCAAATCTGGTACAGATGCAAAACCAGTCTTGCTCGAAAACTAACCAAGAGGCTATCAATGATTGCCTGATGACAGTCCCACTTAAAGTGTAACACTGTTTAGTGCATACTTGCCCGCAATGACCAACCCACATGACATTAAGGACAAGTTCTATGAAGAACTGAACACCATTTTTGCAGCAGCCCCTTGAACAAAGAAGTTTGTTGTCCTCCGGGACGTCAACACCAGATTGGGGTCAGAACATCAGACCTAAGGAGGCATTCTGGGGCACTCCTGCATTTGCACTTGCAACAGCAAGGGTCCCCTGCTCCTGAGGCTTTGTGCCACTCATGACCTTATTGTCACAGTACCCTATTTCGCCTCCCTATTCAAAAATAGATATCCTGGATGTTCCCTCCCTCTAGGAGTTGGCATCTAATAGACTATGTCATCACTAGAAAGAGTGATCGTCAGGATGTTAGAATGATGAAGGCTATGTGTGCCAACTGCTGGACTGACCATTGCCTCATCATATCCAAGCTCAAACTTTGCATACTGCCTGTGAGAATACCTTCTGACTGTTAAGCGGCTCAGCGTCTCCAAGCTGAAGTCAGACTCAGTTGAAGAAGAGTTCTCTGATGACCTAGGTGATATGGGCTTCTCTTCAAAGCTGAGCGATGCCTTCCATGACTGTCATGATGGTATACATGTGAAATACAAGACTGATGGCAAGCTGTTCAATCTTAGGCACCGGCAGGCCACTACCAAGGTAAAGGAGACCAAAATCAGAGAGCTTCTGTTCACTCATTACTGCGACATTGCCACAGGCATAGAGCTGGATATGCAACACTAAATGGACTGCTTCTCACAAACCTGTGACAACAATGGTCTAACCCATTACCTCACACACCACAATAATCGTTAGTATATAATAGTTGTTTTATATTTTGTTATTTTATGTTTAGGAATTCTCAGATTCTTACCTTGAATCTTGAAATTTTAGGCAGACTGACTTTCATTGATTCTCTCTGACAGCTTTCCTTGTTTCCCAGTTGAATGTTGCCAACCAAATGCAATGCTTTTGAGTACACCATCAAATTATAATTTAAAGATAATTTCAGAGTTTTGGATTCTGTTTAATGATATTATAAAGTTTTAACCTGTTATCAGCATCAAACTATAGTAATAGAAAACTTTGGAGTAAAAAAATGGTGGGCTTGTCTCTCCCCACATTAATGCATGAAGTCTCTGACGGGCTAACTACCCGGGACTGTCCTTACCCTGTTTTTCCTTTTTCTACCTCATTGTCTGATGTTGGGGTAAAGGTCTGAAGGGACAGTTCATCCTTTGCTTCTCTCACGCTCTACTTGCAGCTAATGGATAAATAGAAGGGTGGTAGTTTTGACTGATCAAAGCTTCTTTTATCTTTTTTTTCCCATTTTCCCTCATAAACCTCCATTCTCTCTGATACTCTCACTGGATCAAACTCACTCACTCACTCATTTTCCAACATCAATATGTTTTAAAGCAACATATGAAGAATGATCCGATTATCCAATATGCAGTCTGCACAGAAACGGCAGGGGAATTAATATCAGACATTAAAATGGACTACAGCTGGGAAAGAACAGCCAAATATGAGGTCTGCTGTGTGATATAATTCAGCCAAAATGAATAAAACCAACATATACCCATGTCCACCACATAAAAATTACAAAGCAGAAAGATTCCACAGTGAGCTAACCTAAATCAGTGATGAAATGCTTTTAAATATTGCATCTGTCCTAGAGTGTGAATGTGCTAAGGCAACCACTAATTTTAACCACATAGGTTCAAAATCTATTATACTATAGTGATGACCAGCCACATTATCCATCTTTCTGTTTGCATGTCTGTCTATCTACCTACCTGTTTGTCTTTATCTATTTCTCTGCCAATCTATCTATCTCTTTATCTCTGTCTATCTATACATGTCCGTTGATGTCTGTCTGCCTCTACCAGTCTGTTGACCAATCAGTTTGCTTCTACCAGACTGTCTATGTCTACCTATCTGTTGATCTGTATCTATCTGTCTGGTTTCTTCTACCAGTTGTCTATCTATCTATATGTCTGTCTGTCTCGTTCTGTCTATCTCTATTTGTTTTTTTTTTCTATTAATCAGTTCTGTTTCTATTAGACAGTATCTGTCTCTGTCTACATCTGCATTCCTGACTATCTATAATGTTTGTCTGACTATTTATTTATCTCTGTCTACCTCTACATGCCTCTGTTTGTCTCCCTCTCTCTGACTTCATCTGTCTGTTGTCTACCTATTTCTGTCCATCAACCTCTACATGTCTGCCTGTCTTTCTAACCCCATTAACCCAGAGTAATGAGTAGCCGTGTGTTTGGAATGAATGTAACCAAAAAGTGTAAAACATGATGTTAAAATCCTAATAAACAAACAAACATGTCTATTAACCTGTATATTAATTAATCTCTGCCTTTTCAACTTTCAGTCCGTCTGTCCATCTACACATCCATCCATGGCTGGATCAAATATAAAAATTTAAGACTTTACCCGTTTACTACTGTGAGCATTTCTTTTAAAATACAGTGGATTTGTGGACTTAGTCATTAGTAGTCATTAGCAATGAAAGTAGTTAATCCGAGAGTGTTATTTATTCCAGCATCATAACACTTGACCATGTGTAGAGCCATCAAGAGAGTTTAACTGACTTGTCGCTTTTTTTCATTTGGTTCTTCTAAAAGCACTACGAAAGAAAACACGCTTACATGAATGACAGTATGTCCATATCGGGGTAACATCAGTACAGTGTTACGAGCCGGTCTGTGGAAGTTGTGTAATAATGTAAGGAAGATAACTAAAGTGTTTTTATCTGAAAAGAAAACCAAAGGGTCTCATTTGGTTATTTCAGAAAAGACTTGGTTTTACGTATCTTTAGCAAAACTACTTTATTAATCTAAGCATCAGTGTGATCAGGATGTCTGGAGCAACAACACATGGAGATTAATGAAAGAAGGCTACACTATACACTTCGCTAATCTAAATGCATTAAATAGGCAGTTGCTCTACAAAATGGAACAAGGTGAGTCTTCTATATACTAGTTAAGGTTATGTTAATGTGTGAAAAGATATATTGTACAGTACATCATTGTCAAAAGTAGCTAGGAGTGCTATTTACAAATTTATTTACAAAGGAAACACGATTTACAACAGATGACTCTCATTCTGAAAAACACAACCATTTTCAAGGTCACATACCCCCTTACCAGAGAAAGTGTGCTTCATAGTGAATGTACTGCTACAGTTTCTAATCTCGAACTCCCTTCTCCTCTCCAGATCAGCCACTGATTGGTTCGTACAGTTGTCGCTCTATAATCGTTTCTACTGTACTGAGTGACAATGTGTGGGCACAAAACATGCCTGGGCTGCAGTAACAACTGAAAATGTGTTTTTGGCTGCATATTTGGGGTTTAAATAATAAAATGCACATTCACAGTCATTTCTTATCTCAGGGGCTTACTATATTCTATAACCATTTGAAAAGTGATGATATCAGATATCGATTTTTTTTATATACACTAAATTCCGGTTCTTGGTTACTAGAACACTTCACCATTAACAGTTTGAGTTCTCTTTTGCTGCATTTTGCTCTTTATAATACACCACATGTTTTTAATAGGAGAGAGGTCTGAACTTCAGGCAACAACATTCTTCCACTACAAAGCCATACTTGTGTGGTGGGCTGCAAATTAAGAATTAGCAAATGTTTACAAAAGTCTATCAAAATCAATCAAACCATTAACTATCTCTTTGTATGTGCTGTCTTTAAACAGATACCCGCCAAACCACTTCTAAACATTTTTTTTTTCTGATTTCCTTCTCAACATTTAAGAGACAGCAAATAAAACATCTCACCATGTGTATTTTCCATTGTTGAATTCTTAAATTCTAAAATTGACTCATAAATTCCCACAGACAGATACAGGGAGCCAAACGATGATTATGATAAATGATTATCAGTTCAGTCTGAAGCTTTAACTCATCATCAATTATGGCATGTGAATAAAACTAGACTAGACTATGTCTTACTCACAGTCATTTCTATACATTGCTGATCGGTCCTAATATCTTGAAGTTACATTGAAGTTACATTCACATAGCATTGTCTGGTCCCATGCATCCACGTGGATGCACTCTCAGCCGATTTGGGGATTGTCTTCCCTGTGGTGGCTGAGATAGAACATTGGTTGGAAGAGCATGACTAAGACCTCCAGGGACTACCCTGCCCACCTAATTTCCCAGACTTGAACCCAGCATGGCCCCAGATGCTGTGACAACCTACCTGGACCTTATTGACTCACTGACAGCCTGGCCAGCTGCTGTCCTTGATACACACAGCTCTGGATATTAGTCGATGGTCATAGTAATGTGACTCAATAATGTATCTATTGATGATTTAAAAATCCTCAATATTTTATTAGGCAATTTTCAAAAATGTAAAATGTTTAATGCTTTAATGTAGGAAAGTAGCCCACCTTATTGCACAAACATCTGTCATTGTTTCTTTTGGCCATCCATTAACATTTCTTATTCAATAATTGAATCTTTCATTGAATTTGAAAACCTGCATTATACTTTAGGAAATATTATACTCCTGCTATGTTTCCACAGCAATGAAAGAATAAAGACTGCTTTGCATATGCTTTATCTCACTGCACAGCATTATGGAGAATTATTGCCAGCAGTGATCGTGGAAATTATTTTTGTAGTTGTCCAGAAGACTGAGCATATATTCATATGTTGCATTTATTCAGTATGCGTCACACAAATGTGAATTAAATGCTTGATTGGGTTTCTAACAGGTTAGCTTTTTACTTCATAACCTGGATAAATTTTTAACTACAAGCACACTCTTAATAAATCACAGCTTTGATTCCTAATGGGACAACACACGGTTATAAAAAGGTATGCAGTGGTTAGAATTCTTTCTTTTTTTCTTTTCTTTTTTGCAGTGTTCTAGTTTTTGGACACTGTGCCATGATTTATCACTTTTAAATGGATCCTTTTTGTTATGGAAATGACATTCATTTGCACAATGACTAGGGTTGTAAAAACACAAAGTAAAACAGAAGAATACTTACCAAAAAATAATAAAAAAAAAATGTTTATTTGGATGCTATATTTCAATTATGTTGTGTTTTGTGAATATTATATTGACTCATTTATTATTATTATTAATAATATTAACAACAACAACAACAACAACAACAACAATAATAATAATAATAATAATAATAATAATAATAATAATAATAATAATAATCATACTTTTTTCTTATATAGTGCCTTTCTAAAAGCCAAAGACGCTTACAACCTTTGGTACACAAAAATAGAACCATTTAACACAGAGACATTATTTAACAGTTACAGAGAAACATCAGCCCATCAGTTTCACCACTTGACTTGAACTTGTATTTTGTGACTTTATCTGCTGTAAGTTAAACATAATATACAGCATTTAAGGTAAAATAAATAAATAAATAAATAAATAAATTAACCAATGCAATACATCTCAGATTATCTTTAAGAAAGTTTTTTTGGCAGCCTGCTTCTATTAAATAAACACATGGATTTGGCATGTAGCCTATAACTCTCTGCAGTAGAGACTTTCCCTTGACAAAATGATCAAACCGATGCACCATCAAAAGCGATCGTCGCGAGGCTCTCCCTCAGGGGCCGACACGTACGAACCCACGCACATATACCGAAGCAGACACGCTCTTCTGCTCCACGTTTGACAGCTGGGTAAGCAATGCCACCAGGAGCACCAGAATTGGGATAAAACCCAGAGCTCACGGGCACCATCATGTCTAATAACTTTATCATTAACCGTAGCCTGTGGGGACGTCGACGCCTGAATTAATTAGTCTCCACAAATAAGAGGGAGGAATAACAATCAAGATCTCTGCTTACTTCTTATTGTACAAGTTTCAGGTATCTCTGGATATTCCGAATACACACAGCCCTGGCACGTTGCACACAGTGGATCAATCTGCGCCCTGCGGATCATAAATGAAAGATAGATAATATACATAATCATGTCACAGACATATAAGATAGCTGAGTTGTACCTAAATGTGAACCATGTGAGCTTTGCACATCTTCTGTTTAAAAAAAGTGTAGAATCGCAAAACTCATTTAGAGATTTATAACCTCATTATTATTTTATCCTAAAGCCCTAAATTTCCCCTTTTTGGATGTGTTACAGGCCTAACATGCAGGAATGGATGTTTATTAGTAAAAAAAAACAAAAACAAATAAATAAGGAAATGATTTTTGACTTTTAGTTTTATTTATTTACAGACAGTTTAAACCCATTATATTTTAAGCATTACATAAATAGAATAAAGTTCTATTTAAAGTTGAGATATCATGGACAAATGGATATAAAATGCAGTGTTTTAAATTTACTTTGACTTTTATTTGATTGCAGAGAGTTTGCACTCTACTTAATTTCCTTTGGTTTTGTCAGGACCTTTTCAGGAAGAGAGGAATCACCAGCATGCTTGATCCAAGTTAAAAAAACTTTAATAAACAATAGTTGACAAAAGTTAACTCGGCTCAGTATTTCTCTATAAGGATTTGCACAACCACTGTGTCTGAAAGCAGTGGTTAAGGTACAGGACTAGTAATCAAAAGGTCACCGGTTCAAACCTCACCACTGCCAGGTTGCTGCTGTTTGGCACTTCAGCAAGACCCTCATTTCTCAGACTGTATACTGTAACTAATGTAAGTCACTTTGGATTAAGGTGTCTGCTAAAGCTGAAAATGTCAATGTAGATCAAAAGAGAAGCTAAGCATTGTTATAGCCAAATTGGTGCGAGTTAGTAAGTTTCCTCTGTTCTGCCAATTCAGTGTAAAGAAACTAGTCTGACCTTGACTAATATATATATATATATGCCTTGACCTTGACCATCCTGCAAGTTGCTCGCAAGGCAACTTTACCAATAGTATGTGGACACCAGGCTAAAGGGAAATCTGAAAATCCAAACTCTGTTAATAAACCTCCATTCCTGAATTCAGGCCTGCAAAACATTCCAAAAAAGTTGGACTGTAATCGTGGTTTGCTACAAAAGCAGCATCAAGGAAAGAATGAGTATTTGATGAGCACAGATGACCAGATGATCTAGTCTGTCAACAAATGCTGGAGAAAATTAGATTGGAAGAGATTTGCATAATTCTCCCCCATCAGTAAATAATATATTTAAATGATTCAAGGAAGTTGGAGGAGTTTCAGTGCATAAAGGCCAACGGTGCAAGCTTAGGCTGAATGCTCATGATCTTCGTGATGTCAAACCTTTGTGAAGCACTACAATACAGACTTACATGCAAAAATGCCACTGACACCTTTATTACACAAAAAGCCTTTTTTTAACCATGCCAAAAGGTGATGAGTTCTCTGGGCTCTGACGCATCTAGGGTGGACCATCACACAATAGCAACAAGTAAACAAAGTTGAAAAAGGCTTTACTGTCAAAACTTTTTTGGATTTTTTTGTGGGCCTAAATAAAGGTGCTGTGGATGAAAGATTTATAATTCTTGTGCAAATTGAATTTTATTATTTGTTACTTTTGTAATTGGCTCAGAAGTGATTGGATTAAGAGTGCGGCCTGCAATTGGTTAAAGAGCAAAAGTGGTTCATTCCTTCTCGCAGACACCACAATGTGAATCCTTTCGGCTGCTCCCATTAAGGGTCACCACAGCGGTTTATGATCTGCATCACTGATTTGGCATCGATTTAGTTTTTACACCTGATGCCCATTATTATGCAATGCTCCTATGTTTCCGCACTACAATGTACTGGTCTGTTCATCCAAAGGCTAGGGTGGTGCCCATCCGACTGGTGGCAAGGCAGATGTTCGAACTCTCTGACGCACCAGTGGTAAATCCCACTGTTCCACCTGGGCACATAAATTTACAGTTATTCTGTAAATGAAGTTACTGGCTTTTAACTTAACAGCAGTTTAGGAACCACATCGCCTCCTGTTATGTTTGTTTCTCAGGAGTAGCAATGATATTCCCAGGTCAATTTAACCATGTGCAAATCCCAATAATCATTGTTTAGATCTTATTATTAACTTCATCGCTCACTGTCGCCTCACAGCAAGAAGGTCCTGGGTTCGGTCCGGGTCCTTTCTGTGTGGAGTTTACATGTTCTCCTCATGTCTACGTGGGTTTCCTCTGGGTGCTCCAGTTTCCGCCTACATTTGCAATTTTGACTTAAGGCAGATCAGTTTTCTCCGCAACATAACAGAAGGGTTAAAAAAATAACAATTCTGCAGTTCCCAATAGCAAACATTTCAAAAAATCACATTTATTATAATGACAGTTAAGTAAGATTTCATTAATAGTTTCTTTGTCTAAAGCCGAAGGGGGTAAAAGGAAAGAAAATGATGTAGACGCACATCTCGGGCAATAAGCTGAGGATGTCAGCGCTGTAGGCCTGACTTGGGTCACATCTACCTGGTATCCAGAAGCGGGTTTGTAATTTCAGCTGATAGCTGACAGGCTGTCACTAGGGCCCGTGTGCAGCACACACTTGTATTCCAGACCTGCTGCTTCTATTCACTGGCGCCGCTCGGCATTTGTTTAATATTATTCTAAACCTGCCGACAGGCTCTGTAAGATTAGATTTTTTTAAAGCTGGCCTCGGGGGAAAAAATAAATGTTAGCATGAAAAAAGCAGAAATAAACAAGCTAGAAAGTGACAGTGCTAATGGAAAAAAAGAGATAGGGTACATGCACGAACTTAATGATGAACTGATGTGTACAGTGGAGTCCATTTAAAAAAATGTTCACAATTCATGATGTGAGCATTTGGGGTTTTTAGCAGGTATGCATCCTCGCTCTACTGACCCGAGATAGGCAGTCGCTTCCTTTCTGGAAGGCCGAAGCAGGTCCAAACATGGCTATCAGCTTCCCTTCAGCTACTGTCTGTCAATGTCATTCTGAATCAACAATGCAGAACCTTCCTCCTCTTTCTGCTCTTACTCCACTCTCACTCTGCCGCTCAGCTGCACCTCTCCCGCTTTGCATTATTGTCAAGGGCAGGAAATTCTGACTCCAGACAGCTCTCCCTATGTGCCATTTTTATATTTATTTAGCAGAAGCCGCATATACTGTGCTTTTCTGGAAGGGTATGGTACAGAGCTGAACCAAATGGCTTGTGTATAGTAAATAGCAGCTGGCACTTTAGGAAAGAGAGTGCACTAAGGAGAATTTAAACTAGGATGTATGCATTTTGGGTGTATATATTGGGTCTGTCTGAAAAGCGTGTTAGCTCTGTACTTCACTGCATTTGATAGCATCATGTTTGTTCCAGATAAGAAGGCTTTCTAAGTTCTTAGAAAGCCTGAATCAAGAGGGAGCGTCCAATGCTTTAGGAAGGTTGTCATTAAGTTATGCCTGATCGGTGTACATAGAAGGTTTTCAGCCGTTGTATGTTGTTCCCTGGAGCAGACAGGGTTAAGGGACTTTAGGCTGCATTGACTACATATGTACATTCTGCAAAATACCAGTAATGTCTTTACAAGAGAGTCACAAACATGCTGTATCTTAAACATTTCTTCATTAACATAAAAAGGTGACATCTAAACGAAAAACAATATGTGCAAAATGGAACCGAGACCAGTATTTGAGTGGTAATTGGAGGCCTTTGCTTTCCGAACATGAACTCTGCGCTTTTTGCTTCTAATTTTATTTGACCTGACAACTGCTTCTGACACGTTGCTAAGACCAGATGCTAATTACAACAAGCCTAAGAGGGGTATTAGCAACTGTGTGCTTTCAGGGTTCAGATCATATCTAAGAGGTTGGTTTAACAAAGGCAGCATAGATTTACCTCAGGTGTTCCCTATAGATGTTTTCCCTTTTCTTCTCATGTATTTTAACTTGCTTCATTCTTTTAATGTATTTTTGGTAGCTTAAATATAATGCAATTAATTCTGGATCCTTTCTGTGTTAAGTTTGCTTGTTTTGCCCATATCTGCATGGGTTTCCTCCGAGTGCTCCGATAACCAGAACACTGATGTAACCATTAACTTCCTGCCCTAGCACACCAGTGATGAGTTTCTGAATTTCCAGGTTGGAAATTCAACATTGCCACTGGTTGGCTGTGTGCCATCAACCAGGCATATTTGATTCTAACTGGCTTGCTGGGGGGCCGAGATGACCAGATATGAGCGGGGTCTTCATATGCACTGCAAGGAAGCCTGATAAGCAGAAAAGAGGGGCCTGTGCAGAGTGTATTGGTGGAAAAAAAACAGGTTGGGAGTGTCCACATTTCATGGATCCCCAGCAGCGGAAAACAAATTTAATCCACTAAATTGGGAGAAAAAAGGGAAGAAATGCACAGATACAAGTCCTGAATAATACAAAACATTAACTAATGATTTGCATTTTTCTCTATTTTCCTCTCAATGTAGTCATGTACAATTTAAGCATCTCTCTTTTAATATGTTGTAATGACTATTTTTTTATTAGATTAACAATAAATGTGCCGCATTGCTTTACTTTAATTATTAAGCTATTTTAAAAAGTTTATTCTATAAAAAGATGTTTTAGGTATTACAGAGAGTAAAAGAGAATGTATTTCCTATGCTGAATGGAACTCATGGGTGGTAAGGAAGCATGTCTTCTGCTTAATGACATGTCAGCAACAGGGATGAAAGGTCGAAATTTAGCACAGTTCACAGCAAAACCTACTACATTATATCACTGATTCTCCGACTTCGAGAACTTCCTGAGTAATGGGTGAATATGTCAGCACTGTGTTGTGTACCAAATAGAGTAACTGATGGCTGCTGCTGGGTGCCTGGCTTTAGTCGGAAAAATGATGAGCTTGCCGAATCTGTTTATAAAGCTGCTTCTTTTCATCATTTGTGTGCTTTTTTGTTTGCCACATTGTGGTAAACAGTCCACACATTCTGTGTACAGAAAAAAAGAAAAAAGTAGATAGAACGGTCTCATCTGGCAGAAGCCTAGGATTTCTGTGAAACCAAAGACTGTATGTTTATTGATGTAGAATGTCAGAGTGACTGCTTTCTGTGAAGTTTTTTTCTGTTCATAAAAGTTTTGTCTTATATTGTCTCCAAAACTAAGCATGCAATGTTTCTTGTGAAATTTTACATGTGTTCATTTTATATATATGTATTATGGTACAACGTACATTTAGACTGGGGGATATATAATTAGCTCCTGACAGATGAAGTGAAAAACACTGATTATCTCCATCACCGGACCTGTTAATGGATGGTATATCTTATCCAGCAAGTGAACAGAGAATTGTAAGGGCTAGATGACAGGGTCAGAGCATTTCCAACACTGCATCTCCTGTGTACTGGTCAGAATTAATCAAAAGGTATTGCTGGTTCTTATAAATAGGCTAGATCATATCACAGCTTTTCAATGGCCGAAAAGTGCACAAAAATATCCTGGGCCGAGCGTAGGTCTATCAGGCACACACACACACACACACACACACACACACACACACACACACACAGACAGACACACATACACTTACCTATTGAAATATTCAGTGTATCCAAATGACTGCATGTCTTTGACA
>JAYDZG010000016.1:8093510-8120633 GCA_034509265.1 Microcambeva bendego | reverse complement strand
GTCTTACAGAATATTACTCTAGCTCTACAGATACAATTATACACAGGGGTCATGAATTCATGGGACATGTATACGGATAAAAGTAGCTAGACATCGCTTTTAATTGTTAAGCCACACCCACTGCTGAAAGGTAAAATAAATACGTTCAGCATGATGGTGATTGTGCACTAAGTCATATCAATAAAGAGAACTAGCTTGATGGGTCATTGGGTCCAATTCAACATATTTGGGAGAAATATCAATACCAATATCAGACAAACTTGAAAATGTTGAGGTAAACCCTAACAGATTAGTAGGTTCAGCCACCATGGGGAGCGGCCCAGGTCCTTTCTGTGTGAACTTCTCCTTGGGTCTGTGTTGGTTTCCTCAGGATGCTCCAATTTCTTCCCACTGTTAAAACCCATGCGAGTGAGGTTAATTGGAGATTATAACTTGTCTGTGACTGTGTCTGTGACTTTGTGTAAAGAGTAGATACCATTTCCTGTCATGAATTCAACCAAGTGTGTAAAACATGACAGAAAAAATCTAATTAACAGACAGACTCACTCATCCACTTAAATTCATAGGTGAAGACAAGTATGAGATCTGTGTTTCAACTAGTCTTATTCAGTATTGTGTGTGAATACAGAAAAAAATCTAGGTAAATTATATATCTCCCTCAAAGTGATTTTATAATGGAAATAATATATCTATAACCAATATACATGTATGAATCTATATAATGTTATAGTGTTTAAATTTTAAAATATTATACTCTCATCAGAAACAGAGTGGGCAGCACAGTGGCTAAGAGGGTAGCACTGTCTCCTCACAGCAAAAAGTTCCTGGGTTTGATTTCCAGACAGGAAGGTTCTGGTCCTTTCTCCCCACACCTATGTGTTATTATTAAGGAGCTCCTGTTTCCTCCCATAGTCCTAAAACATGCAGTCAGGTAACATGGAGACACTGAATTGCCCTCTAGGTATCTAGCAATCAGAACGCATAAAGCGGTACATTGTAGTGCCGGTCTTAAGCACAGATAAATAGGAAGGTTTGGTCAGGAAGGGCATCCGGAGTAAAAACCATGCCAAATAAATAATGTGGATCACAACCTGCTATGGTGACCTCTGACAGTACCATAAGTAATTCTGTTTGGAAAAACCTTTTATGGTATTCCACCCTGATAAATTAAGTTGTAACATCCATCTGACTTCAATGCATTTTTGTATTTATTTATTTTATTCGGTATTTTGCTCCATTATGTAGAAATGTCATTGCACTTTTATCAAAGGTACTACTTTACACTTCAAAGATACAAGCCTCCATAGACCTTGTAATTACAATTATTTAATTTTATTATTTTAAATTCCAAAGACTTTTGGGAGTGTTATCAAGCTTGCACATGCTGTACACAAAGCCTAACAGTAAATCAAAGCAATGACACAAATAATGAAGCAGAAAATTTACTGCCACCGAAACTTTTCGAGCCGTATTCAGGTATTAAACCACATGTTTTCCTTTATTTTAATATAGTGAAATATACTGATAGTTATTTTTAATAGACACCAGATGTGCCCAATCAGCATTTTTTCATGCATTTGGCTGTATTGTGCTCATACGCTTGTGATTACGGGCCGTATTTATCTATCAACTTCAAGTCAGAAGCCCTGCATATATGTATCTTTCCGGGTGATAATTTCATCTTATATTCAAAACATTTTCTCATTCTTCCCGAAGGATGCAATCATTTATAACCTCTAGTGTTCTTTTTGAGGAGCACATAAATCATTAGGGAGCACTGGACTGTATGGAAATTAATGACACAGAAGAGCTCAAACTCTGACAAATTACAGTTTCTCCTGTTCTTCAGCTCAAGGAAGGTTCAATGTTATTTTAATGAACCTAAAATAAAACACACTGCCTGTTGTAAAGTGTCCACCTCTTAGCATTGCTCAAGTCTCCCGGAGGAGCATCATTAGGAAAATCAGTCAATACAACCCATTTCGAAAATAGTGCATGGTGAAAAAGTAGTCCATCCCGAGTCAAAGAAAGTTTAAAAAAAGGAAATAAATACATGAAAAGCATTTACACCAATCAGACAGACCATAATGACCCCCTTGCTAATATTATGTTGGTCCCCCTTTGGCTTCCAAAACAGCCCTATAACTGTGTATTCTATCAGCTCCAGTATTACCTTCTTCAGCACTTTGAGTTACAGTGGATTGTCTGTTGAATCAGATCCCACGGGCAACCCTTTGATACCCCCTTACGTCTTTGACCCTGCCACAGGTTTACCACTGTTCCTTCCTTGGACCACTTTTGATAGATACTGACCACCACATCACATGCTATACATTTAAATAGACGATGAACACACAGGTTAGTAAAGCATTAATTTTTAATTAATTAATAAACTTTTTTTCAATCAAATAAAACTATAAAAAATATTCTATGAACATTTTCCGTACTATCCTAACTTTTTCTGATTTGGAGTACTTTACTAAACAATCGGTGAACAAGATAACTGTATTTAAAACTCTTTATTAATCTTTTTTAATAATGAATTACATTTAAAGATGGAAAAAAGCCATTATTTATGTACTACGTAATATAGTAGTCCAGTTTTTGTTTCACTTGAGCTCAGCATTAGCAGGAACGCACAGTAATGTCTTTACTCTTTTTTTTAACTTTCGTATGCTTGATGTTCTTTTTCTTTAAATTAAATCAATGTAATTTAACATATGTACAGGCTTCCCAGCTTATTTCTACTTTTTGTATATTTCTGCAATTTGTGCCTGTTAGCCAGAGGCAATTTCCATTATTTCCTTTTTGCATCTCGTCTCCGAGAGTACATTTTCTAAACTGTTGCCTACGCAGCATTTAATGTCGATGAGGGTGTTAACTGCTTTACACTTACTGTGTGAGTTCACTGCTTTTATCAGTAAGCTTACAAAATGACTTAGCGAGTAATAAACCCTTTCAATAAGAGATGCACACTGGCTAGTGGCTAGATGTTTTTAAAGCACTATTATTTTTGCTATTAAGTTTGACTCATAATGTCACTTAATTAATTTCCCAACAAAGTGATTTTCAAAAAATCAGATAAATGGTGGCTGCGTTCTCCTCTGGGGACTAATTCATAAATATTAATCATATTGCTGGCACCCTTAGGATGCTTCAGTTTAAAATTTCTTCATTTTTAAACGCAACCCCTAAGGGATTGTCGACAATTAGCCATGAATGACATTGGACATATCTTTTTTTTTAAAAGAACATCAACCCTGTAAAAATGTTAGATTTGCAATTAAAATTAAGTGGAGTCTGAAGAGAGAAGTAAATTTGGGATAGGCAGTGTCACAGTTTTTTAGGTATGAGTATGTCAGTAATTGTAAATAATTTCAATAGTTTTATAATATCTTAAACTCACTAAATTTCTTCATTGATTGACAGAATGCTTTCCAAAAGGCATAAGCAATATTCAAATTGAGCATTGTTATGGCTTTCAAGAGGCTAACACATAATTGTCGATTATCCCAATAGCCTTTGGGTTATTTTAGATTTAAATGTTAACCCACACAACTTTAAAAAACCACAAATCTTGAAGAAATAGTTTATTTTTACACATTTATAGAGAACTAAAAATATTCTTAATATCATTCCAAAATTAAGTAATTAAAGCTTGTAGAAGATTTTAAATGTACGTTTAAATGATCAACATTTAACCTTTATGCAGAGCAACTTACATGATAGTTAAGAATATAATCTGAGCAATTGAGGGTTAAGGGCCTTGCTCAAAAGCCCAACAGTGGCAAACTATGCGCGGGGCGATTCCAGCCAGGGACCTTTTTATTACTTGTCCAGTCCACTAGGCTACACTGCCCTACAACTGCCCTAGGATACACTGCCCTACCCCACAAATGGGCTAGAGTGTGGCACTGCAAGAAAGTCCTGGGTTTGTTCTCACTGTGTCTAACAGGAGCAGCCGACAGAAGAAGATAAAAATAACACTAAAATATTTGGGTTCTTCTGTTTTTAAAAGTTTATTTAGAATTTCAGAACAAATGACTCTGCGACTAGTTGCCGCTTGATATGCCGGCTTGGAAGCAACTCGTCATTGGCTCGGCGATCAGAACTTGCCGAGTGTTTGTGTCGTGTGAACTACCCAGATAGTTGAATATTTCAGAGGCATCGCCCGAGTGATGAGTCGAACCACCAATGAGAACACTAGATACGCTGTGAGGTGAAACGCAGGTCCATGCAGGTCGCGTAGCCAAATCTACTCAGATTTATTTATTATTGGCCTTGATTTTATTCTACAAATCAGCACACACACTTTGATCACTCACTGCATGTTAACAAGCATATGTTGTCATGAAAAACATGGTTTGTGACAGCAGAGCAGTTCACCGCCAGTTCCAGTTGTTGATGGATCAGGCAGTGTGAAACCCCTGGTCGCTGATCAGTCATGTAGTGTGAAAGTCCCACTGACCCGAATGACTCCCGAGTGCAAAAGACCCAGTCATGTAGATCGACTGGGAAAGTTGTGTAGTATGAACTGGGCATTAGACATTCCCATTTAATCAGGAGAGCATATGTAAGGTCAAACACTATTATTGTTGGATGAAAAGGCCTCTCTTGCTATGAATAATTTAGTGTGATCCATAAGTGTCCATAAGTGTTGAATCGTGGCTCTGTGCAGATCACTAAAGTTTCTCAATACCTTGTCAACATTTCTGATATGAAATGTATTTTAATAGCTAATGACTGTTTAGAACCTATCCCTGTTTGCTCAGATGAAATGTTTGAAATAACTCAATAATAATAATAATAATGTTCTTGTGATTAAGGCCAAGACATATTCCACAAAACCAGAAAAAATAGTGAATGTATTTCCTGTTATACATAAATATTAATCCCAACGCTTTTAGCCTTAAGGTTGTTTCAAACTAGAATTCCTTCATTTAAAAATGTGGCCTATAGAAAAGAGATAACCCACAACTAGCCAAGCCATAAATGTCGGCGTTCACATTTAATAAACAAAGCACTTAAACAAATTACATATTTGTAATGAAAATGCAGGAAAGTTAGAAATCAGGTGGACGGAGCTTAGAGTTAATTCAAATGTCAAACCTATTAAATGCGGCACAGATACAAGGGTCAGAGTTAACTTAAACTGAAAAACAAATTCCTCAGAATAAGCTTTAGACAAGTATTTAAAAAGAAATAATGCCCTTGGCAAGAGCTTTATTTTTATTTTTTTTGGTAGTAACACGGATGACACCACCTTTTATGTGGATTAAAGCCGAGTACAGACGAATACAAAGAAGTGGCCATTGCAATCTAATGATTATACATCACACACGTATGACAAATTACCACTTTCATCTCCTGTGGTTGCATTAATATTCTTTTTTTTTTTTTTTTTTTTGCTCGCTGCTTCTCCATTACCACAGTGAGGTCGAGCTAAGAGCTACTAAATAAAAAGGGCAGCTGAAATACTGCGGACAGCAGACACACTGGAGACAGAGCGATTTATAAAAAAGTTAACGTCCAGCATCATGCTAATGATGGATAGCGCACAGCCAGGAGAAGCTTCCGTCCCTAATCGCGAATGCATCATTTCCCATCAGTTGAATGGAGAAAGCCTCAAACAGGAAACAGGGAGTGAAATCAACAAATGGCCATTGGCGAAAGAGATGGGATTTCTTCCCGTGGGGTGACAACTGGCTGAGATTGATGCTAACCATTCGCCTAGTCACAATCGTCTGATTATCAGCTGCACTAATCATGTTGGTGAGATCAATGTGTTGACTGATTAGCTATTGTTTTTAGGAGTCCCAATATCTGCTGAACACATTCCACCAGGTGGAAAGTTAAAGAATTCCATTTATTCTCATTACTGTAATTCAGCAGGAGTTTTTTTTATTACTATTTTTATTTTACAAGTGTACTGTAGATTGTACAATCTGTACTTTTTCTTTTATTTAAGTAGGTTTTGTACTCAGAATTGCAGTTTCTATATTTTAAATAAATAAATAAATAAATAAATAAATAAATAAATAAATAAATAAATAAATAAATAAATAATAATAATAATATTAACAATAAAAGTTAAAAAATTTGGTCTTGTAAACTGATGCAGTCAACAGATTTACCAGATTAGAATTAATTTAAAAACAGCACGTTCTGGAAATTAATAACCATACACATCATATTACAAAGTGATTTAATGATTGCTAAATTAATTACTTTAAAATAAATTATTTGAAAAAAAAAAAAAAACCTGTGGCAAACCCCTGGGGGTCGCAACCCAGTTGGGAACCACTGTGTTATATACATTGAAAATGGGATGGTCTTTAATAAATGACACATTACACATCCCTAAATATTTAAAATTAATTAATTAGAAACATTGACTTGTGAGATTTATATCCACTTGATACACTCCACACAACCATCTCCCCCTTAAAAAGTAACTAAAGTACATTTTAGAAGAGTTACTTTTTACTTGTTGACTTTTAGATGATATTGTGTGGTTCAGAGCGTCAAAGGTCCTGGGTTCAGTCCCCACATGGGGTGGTCAGGGTCCTTTCTGACTTTGCATGTTCTCACTGTGTCTTTATGGATACAGTGTTCTTCCAGACTCCAAAAACAAGGGTTGTAACATACACAAGGGATCTTCAAAAGGTTTCCACACTTATATTTTGGTTGGAAGCAGTGAGGGTGGGAGGAGTAGTAATCGGTGTCTGTGAGAGCTTATTGTCTGGATTTAGCAGCATCTGAGTTCTTTTTGTATTCTCTGAGAAGCGTTCAGAGGAAAAAGATTTTCATGTGATGATGTGAAAGCAGCGGTACATCAGTGACTATGTAGGAACGTGATTGTAGAAATTCATTTTAATTAGGGCATAAAATGCTGTTATATCTAAACGCCAGTTGAATAGATTGCCTAAACAAAGCAGGTGTGCATCTTTCTTCTCTCTTGGTATTATTCATCCCATGAGCCTTTCATTAAAATCTATTTTCTACTATTACCACACATCCACTCCCTTTCGCTTTCCCAGCCCTGCAATGCCACAAACTTTATACAAGCAGAAAATAAAACTGCCTGATGTCTCAGGGGTTCAGGATGAGACTGTTTAATATGGATTTCATTCATAAAATTGGCTAGGGCCACCCATAGGGAGCAAATATTGTGTATACAGAATGTGAAGTGAAGGTGATGTATATACAGAATGTGAAGTGTTTATAATGTCAGCGCAGTCCCTGGACAAAAGCACATAATGTTAGTGGGATCATGTGTTTGCGTAGCGAGCATCAAGAAATTAATTATGTGGTTTTCTGTAGGATGGTAACATGGGGAATGGATTCAGTAACATGACATGTCTTGTTTAAAAGAGATTAAATGCATTGTGGTTTTGCTATGATGGTAACTATTTTTTTTGGCTCAGTGAGCAGCACAGTGTGCGACTGTAATGGTTTTATTAATTGTTGGATTGATTGTTACTTGTATTTATCAGACTGACAATTTGATCACCTTCCCAATATTGCTCCCCATGGTTATCGATGAGCCATGACCATCCATGACACTGTCACTGCTTCCCACTGTTACTTTCTGGAACCACTGAAGACTGGGAACATCCCCACAAAGGTGCAATTTTGGAGATGCTCTGACCCAGCCATCTTAGTCACAATTTGGCTAAGATCCTTAACAACTTTGAGAAGAAATGTTTACCTGTTATCTAATAGTTCCCACGCACTAATAGGTTCCGTGATGAAGAGATAATCTGTGTTGTTCACTTAAGTTTTTCATGGTAAATATGGAATGTCTGGCTGGTGTATCTGCATCTATGATAATTATATGTTTTTTAAGCACAGATCAATCTCTGTTGGGTACTCAGGCCCTTTGGTGTCATGTAGGTGTAGTTTTTCAATTCAATTACATCACATGTGCTTGTAAAACAGGGGTCTTTTCCCTTGTGCATTTCTCAGTTGACGTTCAGCTTTATTACATGCATTTATTAACCATGTGGGGTGTAAGTACCCAGAGAATCGTTTGTGAGCTTCCTCTTAGGTTTTATCATTTTTAAACAAATAAAAATGAGCTAGCAGGCAAGACTTGAAGCATGACACTTTACCCCTAGGAGAAAAAGGAAATAGATGTAACAATTCAGTAGACCACTATGGTAATGCAACATGTAGAAGTGCACACACATACCAATCATTTTAAAGCCCTGATTGTTGTTGAAATGTTTCTACTACCTTTATTTCTAGGTTTGTAACTATGACTTTAAAATGTACTTGCTGTTCCTGACCTCATTTTCCAAATAAATCACTATAAAAATAGCATCATAAGAACACAAATAATTATATAATAAACAGAAAAAACCCCCACCAAGCATTTTGATTTGAACGGATTTACCGTATGATTCACTGGACTGCTTGATAGGAAAATAAATATATACATATTCCTAAATGCAGCAAATTGAAACATCTTGTTTCATGGTGCGAGGCGTGATTTTCACGACTGTGAATATGTAGGGCCTTAGTAACATTGTTAACGTTGTTCTTTGCATTGGAATTGCCCATTCGAAACATAACTTTATATATTTTTTCTAGATGGCCTTTATAGCCAACAGAGTAAACATTTACTCTTTGTTCAAGGCAGATATCAAAAAACATATATTTAATTTTTGTCTAAATGGTAATGTTATCACTGCTCTTTTAGGATCAGTAGGAAAAACTGTTACATCTATTTAAGTTATCTACATGAGACAATAATGAAGTAAATGAAGAAATATATGTGATTAAAAGTAATGGATAATATTAATTTTGATGGTAATGTTTTAGATGTCTATGTTAAAGTATGGCTGCATTCCTAAATTCATAATTCATAAATACATTGCAGAGTCACGTTATTATGACCACTTCGTACTTTCAACGGCTGCAGCGTGTAGCTCATTAAGGAAGTGACTTTTCGTGAGTTGCCTCAGTGGGTGTATAAGGTGTGGATGGCATTCACGTATATCCATAGATGGTGATTTTCTTCATGGGGTGGATGGGATCTTTCAATAAGACAATGCGACATGTCACATAAATAAGAACAAAAAAAATAGTTTCTTACTTTTACTTTTAATTGATTACAAATATTAGGACCCTGAGATTGTTTTCATGTTTTGTCTGCTCAACTTTAATTTATTAATAAACATTAATTCTGGCATTGCAGACCTGCGACACATTCCAAAAAAGGTTGGGACGGTAAAGCACTTTCCAAAAGTATTTTCCAAAACTCTCTTCCTCCATACCCTTTGTAATGCAGCATGTGATGTTCTAAGATTTCAGTGTACTTTTTTGCATTAATGACTACAATTGATCAGATGGTTCATATTCAAGAAAATGAAACATATTACTTGCTATATTAAATCTCAGTACAGCAGATCTATAGATCATGTAATGCTATTCCGTTTGAAAATGCAAAATAAGCGAATACTGAAATACCAAAAGCTTCGATATTGCATATCGTGCTTATATAAATAAATTCATGTCATTCCTGCCTTTCTTTTATCTAGATTAATCTATTTCTTAACTGTCTGGTTGTTTATACAGATTACGCAGAACCCATCTGTTAAAACCATAGCCCCAGCATCCAGCACAGATCGACTTAAAGACAACTTAACTCAGTTTGCAGGGGCCTTGCTGGTAACTGTGGTGAGGAAACGATAGGGTAAATATTATTTTTTGAGAGGCTCTGTGAGGCTGGCAGGCCTAAGTGTCCTCTAGGTGAAATTTAATCCTTGACGAAAAACACTGCTACATTGTAAACCCACGTTTTTCTGTGCACTGTGATCCACACAACAGCTTCATTTGTCTCTCAACAGATATCGGTCAAGGAAGGAACAACAAGTGCTTAAGAGTTTTTTTCGCACCGACCTTTGAACCATGTGTCTTAGTCTCAGAGAGTCTCATCCCCAGGCTCAGCTCGGCTGTCAGAGAGGCCGTGACTTGGTTCTCTAGGTTGTCAGCATAGTGGCTCCAGCAATTCTCAGCCAAAACACTAAAATCCCAGGCTCCTCTGACCACAAAAACACTACAAAAAGCAACTCGAATGCTCAGATTTCACATTATGAAAACAGACGTCAAGTATAAAGCATGCATAAGAAGACTTGATTTTTTATATTGTTGTTATAAACCGTATGAAACTTTGAAGGATAAAGAATGTTATGGCTTCGCATGACTTCCTTTTTGTATATGAAGTTCCCACAAGCTATCCCAGTGGCAACAAAATAATGACTACATAACAATTACTCCTCACAACAATAGTCTTGGCGATGCACATCAAACAAAGACAAAAATAAAATACTACCTACCCGTCAAACCACAACAGCAATAATAGATGCCCATTTACACCCATAAAAACGTACACCATGAACAACAAGCAAAGACTTATGACTTGGTGTGATGAACACAGACCTTCGAACCTGATTATCTCTAATTTCTGGAGAATTTCTTCAACAATATATCTACTAGCAACTGTTAAATACAGAAGGAGACCCATAATGTTATGGGCAACCATCTGGCGCTAAATTTGTTCAATGATCACGTTGGTGTAAAAGCTGAAAAATAAAAGGCAATATTTTAGGACCAGGGGAAACAAATAGAGCAGACTTTATCCACATAGTGTCCATTGTATTTAGTATAATTCTAAAATAAGTGAACCTTACTGTGTACCAACATCTTTCTATAAACCGTTGAAGACAAATTCATATTGAATTCTGGATTGTGTTCACTGAATAAAACAATAAGACAGATAATTTAGGCAACACAATGCCAAGTGTAAAATAAGATTGTGATACCGTGGGGATGTCATCAGATGGTTAATTTTGGAGTGGCCTAGTTGAAGTTATTTACAGTGGTTCCTTGAAACTCAGTTGGTTCTTGAAGCGGTGATTCACGTTACATTGAGTTTCATTTTTCCCAACAAGGATGTAAGCAAAACTTGATTAATGTGTTCCATTGAACTGGACGAGCAGAATATGTTACACATTTTTTTAGTTCGCAGCATGAACTTTCCAATTGTAAGGCTAAATGAGTACCACTGTTGCTTCATCTCAGGGTTCGATGCCCAGGTGGGGCAGTCCTTCCTATCTGTGTGGACCTTGCATGTTCTCCACGTGTCTGCATGAGTTTACTCTGGGTGCTCCGGTTTCATCCCACAGTCCGAAAACAAACAGGTGAGGTAAATTGGAGACCAGATTCCATGACTGTGTTTGATGTAACCTTGTGAGTTTAAGTATGTGAGTAACCATTTCCTGTCATGAATTAAAATCTCAATAAACAAACAACAAACTCACTAATCTAGCGATTGTCAGCCTTTTTTCTTTTAGACCTCGAGTGTTAAAACAAAAATAAAAAAAAATGAGACCCCTTTTACACAGGTTTTGGTATTATTCTTCCACATTCAGCAAATTTGACAAAAGGTGTTGGGATCTGCATCAACAACTGACTCATCCACTCATTGTAGTCATCCTCTGACCTTTTGTGGTGGCTAATTAAATGTGTCTGTTTACCAAGACCAATTATACCCTATGAGTTGTTTAAAATAGATCTTTAATACAAAGTATTCTAACGCCATATTGATTTTTGTTTACTCTTCTCAGTTAAACCAACAGGACCCCCCTAGACTCATTGTGGACCTCTACAGAGCCTCTGACTTGAGAACCACCGCTCTAATGAATTGATTATTTAAAAAATGGGATCAGCCTTCCTTAATCAGATGGGAATTATTTTTGAAAAAGGCTCAGATGGACTATTCTATTTTAATTCAGCTGTTTACATGGACATATTCTCTTCCTCTTATTAGTCATGTGTTAATGGATTGCTGCTGTGTGTGAATCTGACTAGGTGTTGCCATAACACCTGCGTATTACAACTGCTTGAAACCTTTTTTTCTTGGATTTACTTTGACATCGTAATGTGTTTGTACATATTTTTGATTAAGGTGTTTATGTGGACACCTTACCGACACTTACCATGCTATTAGTCAGAGTGTTGATGGATTCTAGGGATGCATGTAAACGGGGCTATGTTACTACTGGGGGTTTCCTAGCGCACCAGTGCATTAAAATGGCCTCTAAGTCTTTTTCATAAAATTTTATTTCATGCCATTATAATGTTTGTTGAGACATTTTATTCTACACGTTTGGGTGGGTTATATTTAAATGTTCAGTATGATTAGGCTGGTCAAAGAGCCTAAAGATGTTAATGTTGGATAACTTTATGTTGATTTAAACATTTTAAATAATTGTCAGGTGACTTCCCAGAGAATAAAAAAAGCAAAAATGTAATCATGTGTTTGCACAAATGATAGGTCATGTATATTTATTATTTTAAAGGAGATTCCATATGCTGTCAATGACCCATTAAATGCACCATGCATTAGCATATCACTTCTAATTATGCAGATCATTTCAGTGTTTTTGTTTGCACGAATGATGGCGCAACCAAGCTCGGCAAGAGCTGAACTAATCATGCAGACAAGATCCAGATACTGAAAGAAAATAAAAAGTCTGTGGGATCAGCTTTAATTAAGAGAAAAAACACAGTGAAGCTTTGGAAATGACAATAGCTGTCATCTGATCTAAATGTTATTTTTTTGTTTTATACTAGAGTCACTCAGTATGCTCACCTAAAACCCAGGTGATCTACCCAGGGGCAAACCCCATTATCGTATATGAGACCTGCAGTAGCATTTCATATCCTGTTCGGGTTATCCTTAATCTGCCGAATGCAGCAATGAGACAGAAAAGACGGGAAGGGGGGGGAGCGAGGAATAAGATGGTAAAACATTTTTCCATCCCATTTCACAAACATCCATCTGAGGATAAAATGCCGGAGAGAAGGCAGAGTAATGTATTCATCTCTGAAGCAAAGTGGGGTTGGTGGCAGAGGAAAAGACAGGGGAGGGAAGGACGACGGAAGGAGGGAGAAGGAAGATGATATCGCACCATTGTTTGCTGTAAATTGATGCCAGAAGACTTGATTATTTTGACTGTGGGCCCAAACTGAAGCTTGCTTGTCGACTTTAAATGCAGTACATCTGTCAGTTCCCGGCTGTGCACCTGCACTTCTCATCTCTGGCTTTTTCTAAAAGTTTTGATGTATTTTAATTTTTTTTTTTTTACTTTTTCTTTTCCCCCTTTTGGCAGAAAATGTGAAAAAAAGAATAGTGAGGTGCTAGGCAGTGTGCCCAGGACGACAGTATCTGAATAGTCTTCAAATGTGTACGAGTACGCCAAAGCCTGCTAGCAAGGTCACAGCAGTGGCTGCTTAACGATTGTCAGGCGGCTCTTCCAGTAAATACACTTCCAACACGCATACAGCGGCGCAGGGTGTAAAACGTGCCAAAGACACATGACCTTGCAAATATTGTGAATAGAGTTTGGCTTAAGCTTCGGTCTTGGGTGCCTGCATGACAGCCGAACTTCATTATTATTCAATTGCCTGCAGATGTGGTGAAAATCTTGCCTTTTATTTTTACTTATGTTGAGCTATGGTATTTCCTTTTTTGTTCTAATGGTGATTGGATTAATGGGGTATTTTATTTCTCTGTAGAATTCGAACCAACTTAAGGCACTGCAATTTGTACTATCCAGATTAATTGATTATACAATTGGTAATACTACAAATCTAGTGGTGTCTTAAGACTTGACTTGAGTAGAATAGAGTAGAATAAAGCAGAAAATAATAGAATAGAAAAATATGTATCAGCACTATTTACAGATACAATTCAATATTGTATGGCAGCAATAAAGAAAAAATAGTAGCAGTAAAATCACAAAAATAGAACTAATTGGATTAGTAATAATATATGCCTATCAGGTATTACATTATTACAGGTTCACCTTTTGTTGCCCCATATGAAATAAACTGTGATGCACAACTAGCATTAATTTCAATTTGTTTGTCTGGACCACACAGCCAGCCTTCAATCCCCACATGTATCAATGAGCATTGAGTTCCCATGACCCTGTTGTACCACTGTTCCTTCCTTGGACCACTTTAATTAGCATACAGACCACTGCAGACTGGTATCACCCCACAAGATCTGCAGTTTTGAAGATGCTCTCATCTAGTAGTCTTGTTATCACAATGTGCCCTCATCAAACTTGTTTAAATACTAACACTTGCCTTTTTTTCCTGCTTGTAACATAAACTTTGATGATAAAATGTTCACTTGGTGTTTAATATATCCCACCCCCTAACAGGTGCAGTGATTAAGAAATAATCAAGGTTATTTATTTTGAACTGGTGGAGCTAGACTTGTGTATCTGTGTTTGCTCCCTTTCTTTTTCAGTACTGTTATATGTTATGTGGGTGCATGATGGAAACCACAGCTCTGGAAAATTTGTACTTTTTTATGATGATCTGGTGCAGCAGTGTTGTTGGAATTTAAACATTAGTTGTTTTTACTGCCTGTTCTCTTTTTAATTATTTGAGTTTGGGGTTTTACAAAAGAATTAACATATATGCAAACTATAGTAACTCGACTTACTTCACTTCTTGCTGTTATTTCACTCTCTTGCTGTTATTATAAAATCATTTAAACCTTGGCCTCATCATGCTGCCTTTGGGTATCTTTTTTGTTCACGGCTGGCTAGCCTTACATTTTCTGGTTGGTGATTGGCAGAGTGTCCAGCAGGCCAGTTCCTTGAAGACTACCACTGTAGTGTCTAGTGGGTCCAGTGTTATTGATTTCCTGCTCATGCTGACTGCCTGAGCTGCCAGTCAAATGCTCAGAACTGCAGGATGTCATCAGGAGTTTATTGACAACACGTGTTGCTTGGCAGACGTGAAACCAAGAGCAAATGAGCAAAACATTGTTTTTAAAAGTTAACATCAGCAATCACAGAAAAAAAACAATCCAAACGACCCTAAAGCAAGTATCATCTTGAATTAGAAAAAAAAGTCAATATATTTTTTGAACTGAAAAGATTTCACTCTTTTCTGTGATAAAGATTTTCACACTTGAAGAAAAACCAATATGAAGTTTAACTTTTACTTTAATTTTACTTTCGTAGAGTACTAGACCTGGCTCCACACATTGAACCGAGTGATAAATTACAAAAAATAATTTGGGGCACAATGATTAATATATCTTTTAGATGGTTGAGTGAAAAAGTTTTAAGAAACATTACACCTATTGAAACTTGCCATTCAATTTTTGACATCAGGGTGTGTAAGTGTAAGAGAATGTTTTTTCCCGTTTGTGCATAGTGACAAGAATTACTGGATAAGGAGACTTTAGATTGATCTGCATCAAGCATCAGATGTAACACCTCACAGCAGTTATTAGCCCAGGAGTACCGCCCACAGTAACCACCCTACTGCTACCACTAATGACCCCCTCCCATAACCCGGCATTTTATTAACCCCATGTGCCAACTCTAAACCACATTATGCAAACTGGAAAATGGTGGGAGTGTTAAAACATAACTTGGACATTTGGAAGAAGCACCCAGACTTGTATTTGTCAATTGCCTAGGTAACCACAGAGCTAAAGAAAGCTTTTGACTGCCCATCCTCATAGATCTTTCTCAGATTTGCTCAGAACCTGCCAAGGCTTGGTTCCTGCATTGACTTCCACAGATAAAACTGGAGAATCATGGACTTCCACCCCCTGCTGCTTATGAATTTTCAGAAATTTGGGTTTCGTTATACTAGCCTCTGCAATGTCTCATATTTAATTACAATCAGATACAGGAACTCTATGAATACACTGTGATGCCCTTTGAACTTATGAATGCCCCAGATGTCTCCCTGTGGTTCATAAAGTAGTTACTATGAGAAGCACTGGGGGATCTCTTTCATCATCATAGTTACTCAGACACACATTCAAAAAATGCTCGGGGAAAACACCTTTTGTGAAACTAGAGAACTATCAATTCAACAACATCAATGCAACTGTCTTTGGCTTTGTGGTTACCAGGGTTTGCCTGTGATTGAGTTAAGCTAATACCAAGGCCATCACTGAGAGACCTCATCCTGCCTTCCAGTCAGTCTAGTGCTCTTTGAGCCCTTCCAACTTTAGAAAGTTTGGTTTGGTGCCCTGACTGGCTTCACCAAGAATCTTTGGTAGGTTTTGATGGATGTCATAGAAGCCAAACAAGCATTAGACAAACTAAAAGGAGTATCTTATCCCAAAGACCCGGTCATCACTGAGGTGGATGTCTCCTTTCAAGAAGGGTTAGGATCAGTTCTATTTCAATGTACAGGGCAAACATAGACTGCACGCATGCACACATTTATCTTACTGTCTGTCCCAGATTGTGAGAAATGGCAATGTTGGGACATAAATAGCTGGCGGTAAAGTTTGCTCTTGAGGAATGGAGGTACTGGCTGGAGAAAACAAACAATAATGGGGTACATTTGGGGTCTGATGAATTGCACCCACAGAAAAGAGCAACTCTTTGATTTTGTCCATGTTTGATCAGTTCTTGTGGCCTGCATGCTTGTTGTGCTCCCAACATTCTTCTGGTGACTGTCAAGTTTCAGGTAAGGTGGTCAGGTAAGGTGGTCATCCAATCCAATGGGCAGACATAGGGTGTAAACCACGACCTTGAGTAGATAAGCTGATTTCTTGCCTTAGCTAACTCCATACCTGGGAAGGTGACAAGTTTAGAAGTATCATGATCTGTTCTTAGAGGTAGGAGATACTGTAATAGGTCAATGTTATACCACTGTAATAAATTAATCACACCAGAGCTCAGGTCCTTAAAACTAAAGATTCAGTTCAGGGCAATGCTAAGTCTTTGCATTGTAGTTTGTTTAAGCCAATATGGTTTGAGTCCAGAAGCCTCATTTGAATCTGTTCTCCTTTTTGATGTGATTATGTTTATGTAATTGGTGGATTGAAAAACTGCATTGTTGTGTCAGAAAGTCTCCTTTTATAGTTTTAGTTCTTCATTTCTTCAGTGCATGGACTTCAGTGTTATAAAAGTATTATTTGTGCTTTGTTTTCTGGCATGCTAGGGCCAAGAGATTGAACTATCTCTGGGACTATAATGCTCTACAGAACCTCAGCAGATTAAAAAGAAAATATCCACCGATTTGAAAGTGGTCTTGATGGACCAGCCCATCACGCTGGCGGCATAAAAACATTTTCACCTATGGTGGCTTGACAGTGTGCAGAAAGCGCTATTATTGCTGCATGCTTAATTAAACATTCATGCATCCCATGTCAGTGCACTCATGCACTACATCTCATGTCAAAAAGAGACGTAGCATATCAGCCGCCAACCATCAGTGTTTTCTACATGTAAATGATGTAGCTACAAAGAAAGATTTTCTAATGCTCTAGCATGTCATATTTCTCCCTGTCCAGCACTGAGATGCAGTCTGTTCTGTTTTAATAGGAAAGTGATATGATGTGAAATTCATGCAAACATCCAACATTGTACTTTGGAAGTAAAAGCAACAGGGTAATCTTTTTACACACCTTGCATTGAATTGCAAATCTAGTGTAAAATGCGCAATGTATTTTTTACATTTGTCGCAAATGCCATATTTGTATTGTTTAAAAAGCTTTTAGTTATAAACTCATTAGGTGTACATTTACATATAACTACAGCATTTAGCAGATGTTGCAACATTTAGCAGGCATGATAACATATGGCCTTGTATTTTCCTAAGTACACATTTACATTTTTGTCATTTCTCCAGAGCGACTTACAGAAGTGCTTCCATGGTTAAACATTTCTCTACTCTAGTTTAAGCTGTCAACAGTTCAAGGACACAAATCTACTGAAAAAATATTTTATAAAATGCTCTAGAAGGTTAGTAGGTGCTCAGCTTAAGTGCTTAGTAAAGAAGTTGGAACCTTAATCATCTTTTAAAGACAGTGATGTTTTTGAAGACAGACAAGGGAAGTTTGCTCCACCACTTGTGTGCCAGAACAAAAAAGAGCCTTGAATCGTGGCTGCCTCGAGTTCTGGGTGGAGGATCAAGACAGGCAAGACTTGTGGCTCGAGGCTTGCATGGTACAGACTAGGATTTTATAAGTTCTCTAAGGTTGCTTGGAATTGGTCTGTTTATGGCATTGCAGGCAGGCATCAATCTGTAGAAAACCAGGAAAGAGAGCGCAGCAGTGTGGTGGGTTTTGGGTTGTTGA
Organism: Microcambeva bendego; assembly: GCA_034509265.1. Taxonomy (NCBI): domain Eukaryota; kingdom Metazoa; phylum Chordata; class Actinopteri; order Siluriformes; family Trichomycteridae; genus Microcambeva; species Microcambeva bendego. The sequence goes on along the minus strand of JAYDZG010000016.1, from coordinate 8,102,491 downwards.
CAACCAAGAGTCTGGATTGTCTGCAGAAATTTAATAGTGGACATGGGAACATCTGCCAAGAAGGAGGCATTCCAGCCGAGAGAATACAAGTGACTGGACATTATTATTATGAATGATCAAAAAGATTAGGACATCATTCAGCCAAAACCATGGTGAAAGGTCTACATAAAGTCTAGGTAAAAACCTTTTCTGTCATTTTGCCTCATGTCAGTTCCAAATTAAGTGCTCATTGCTATCAGCGTCAACTGAAATTATAATGTGACATTTCACACAGCTAGAAATGTTGGTTGTAAGAGCATGACCAAGGACTACCCTGGCCACCTAGTTCCCCAGAGTTGAACCCTATTGAGCATCTGTTGGACCACCTTCATCGTCATGTTTGTTCTATAGATTCTCCACAATGCTTCATCTAGCAGCTGTAAGATGCATTGCAGTCAAAAAGGCTCCAGATCCCAGTGACAACCAACCAGAACCTTATAGTCACGTCTAGCATGTCCAAATTGCCATCAGTGTATTTTGTCCATCCTTTTATATTTAAAATCTTTCAGCACATTCATTTTTAGTCTGTTTAGCAAGCTATTTTAAACAAAATTGAATGCATTCTAGCACCAACATTTTCTTAAGCAGTTTTTACAGGATGAAATAGCTCCATAATAAGAACACAAAAATGTGCTTAGGCTAGTTGTCAGTACTTCAACCAGACTAGGAGATGTTTCTTACAATTCACTAGCTGACCCATTTCTTTTTTTAAACCATTCAGCGTTTTATTTCAATTGCAGTCCTCCAAGAATAAGTTTAGTATTAACCTCTTTGTCAGGACATCATATTCAACTGTACTGATTAACACTAGTTTCAGTCCATAATTATCTTTTTTCAATGCTTGTCTAATTTATCCCAAATTATTATTTGTTTTTGCATGCACTGTTCACAAAAGCATAATTGCTTACTGAAAGTAATCTTTTCAAATCAAATAAGGAAAAAATCTTGAAAATGCTGACATTTTAACAAAACACCAAGAGAATTAAGCTGGCAGCACACTGTCATTGGCATAATAGTATTTTTGATTACTTATATCAATTCCTGAGTCATTTCCCAACCTTCAAATGCTCTACGACCAAAGTACACTTTTACAGAGGACACATTCCTTTCTTTCTCCTCTGTAGATTATTCTTAAAGAATGTGTCCACATAAAACGTCTTTCTCTGTGCTACAGGTGAGCAATAATTCAGCCAATGCTAATAAGGCCAAGTCTGTAGGGATGGTGGTAGATGAGTCTGGCATTCAGACAAATTTGCCACTTGACTTTTCTTTCTTGATGGCAGAGCTACACAAGGGATTTTTTTTCGATGCGAAGGCTTCTTCCATCAATTTGAATACGATATCTGTCTGCGCAAAGGCTGTAGAAGTTGGAGTAGGGACAATATCACTTGTTTTGCTTGACTGCTCATTTAAGAAGTGTTTAAGTTGTGCTACTCCCGAGACAGCTGGGGTGTTAGGACGGTGGAGTGCCAGTCCATTTGGTCTCTTAGTTATTTCTCATGCATTTTTTCAATATTAATGTGATTTAAAATACATAAAAATACATCTACATGACGTATGTGTCAGGTATTGTAGTTAAATGCTAAAAAATGTACATAAAGGGTAAATAATCTCATATAATTATTAGACTCTTGTGTGAACATTTTATGGTGTCATTAATCTTTGTGGCATGGTGTGTAATTTTTTGTTAGTAATTATGATTGACTTCAGCTGGTGAATTCCCTGTGCCCATATTAATACCGCTCATTTAAATGCAATTATTAGACTAACCCACAAGCTTTACAAAATTAAAGTCTTAGGGGGTCTATACAAATCCAAAAAAGCTGTTCATATATTTCAGTCAGTTCATATATAATATAGTCAGGAATGTTATTTGGGGGCATTTTAAAGTAAAATAAAAATATGCCGTCAAGTTACATTATGATGTTGGAGAAAGTGACTTAGCTTATGAGCTGCAGCCATTGAAATTATGAATATTTGGTCATAATAATGTGACTTGACAATGTATTTATTAATCAATGCAAAAATTAAAAACATATTTAAAAAAAAATCAGGCAAAATAGATGGGATTTATTAGAGGTGCTAAATGTACCGTATATTTGGAAAGATTCTTCCTTAAGGTTAAGTTTTTTCATCTTTTGTGTGGTACCACACCTATACAATGGTTGTTGTTGTTTCTGTATGCATGAATATGTATGTATGTGTATGAATAATTCTCTAGATCTCAGCCTAAACTAATGCTAAACCATTTAGTTTTTAATGAGTTACTATTGACAGTTTTATATGAGACAGCTAATAAACAGTTGAACATTATAGTTGCTGAATAGAGTAACAGAAAATATAATATAATACAACATAATACTGGTGTTATGTATTAATTTATCAAAGCCTTACGCAAGTTTGTCAAACTGTTCTTCAAGAAATAATTAATCTTCACTTACATAAGTAAATGTTTCCCTAATTGGCAGAATTAATGGCTATTCATAGCACACCGACAACCAGCTTGATTAATTAACCTTATAGAGGGATGCAGAGCATAATTTGTTCCTGGTCAGGAGTACATTTACCATCGTGGCATTTAGAACATGCCTTTATCCAAAGCGACTTAGAATTTTGAGTATAATATAAGTAATTCAGGGTTAAGTGCCTTTGCTTAGGGACTCAACAATGCAACCTTGGGCAAAAATGGGACTTGAATCCGCAACCTTCTGATCTTTAGTCCTTTTTTTGAACACTGAGCTACCACTATTGCTGTTGTTATTATTATTATCAATTATGTCGTTCATGATTCTTTTGTAGGGCTCTTTGTCTCAAACAATCATCAGTTATTATTATTATTAGTAGTAGTAGTAGTATTAGTAGTCATCATCATCATATTAGTGTTATTATTATTATCATTTGAATGTGGATTCCACAAGAATCTGTTTCCAAATCTTTGGCCATCTAAATGACTGACTATAGAGGCACATTCTTGCCCAGAAGCTAGTGGCTGGGAGTGACTCAATATGTTCCTGGTAGGTTTTCACAGGTATCTGAAGCTCTGTGAATGTGGGAGAGATAGAGCAAACATTATGATCAAAGTGGCCCCACAGACACTCAACTGGGTTCAAGTCTGGGGAATTAGGTGGCCAGGCGGTCTTGGTCCAGAAAAAGAGAATGGCCTATCCTGTAGGTTCCATATTTATGAATTTTTAAAATGACCCAATCCCAGATCCTTTTTGCCAGCCTGAAGGTTACCATTTTTGAAAGTGCCCTTCTAAACAAATTCTTCAGACAAACTCTTTGCACCTTGTAACCTCTTTCTGAAGGGGGAAAAAGAAGACAGAATGTTGATGGATGGCCCTGAGGCACTTGGAGAGCAGTGGAGAGAAGTGGACTCTATCACAGCTGTAAGCGAGAAAGGAGATCCATTTGACAAATACAGTGTCCTGCACATGCGGCGTAAAAACTGTCAGGTGTTCTGACATTCTCCTCTGCTGACGGGTTTGGCAGGCGGTTGGATGGGCTAGAAACACGGCACAGATGTGGGATAGCAGTAAATTTTGATAGCTCGAACTTAGTTTTCAAAGACAAAGATAGTTCAAAGCAATAGCCTAGCACAGCACTTTTATTAATTATTCTTTAGTGTTTCTCTGTCGCCAAAACCAGATTAAATATGTGCTTATTTTCATCATTGAAGCCAGGAAAAACAGGATTACTTACATAATTGGATTTGAAAACCTTTGTCATATTTATAAATTCATTCCATATAAAGAAGCAATATTTATTCAATCCACTAAACAATTATTTATAGTCCAGAGTAAAGGTAACAGATTCAACTGTCATGCATTTTCTCCTAAATCTATTCCATTCTACCTCTGACTTATTTACCTGCTTATCTACTTTGCCGGAAAAAGCTTCATCCTTCATCCAATATTATCTTAATAATTAAGCATTGTCCAGTCCCTGAAGAAGCAAAGTAGTCCAAAATAATGATTCTCCTACATACATTTCTCCGATTTTCTTTTACTTGCAGTGATTATGGGGTTTGTCTTGAGCGACTTCTCCCAACAAAACATTACGTCTTCCACAGCTCAGGTAAAAACATATACACTCCAAAGGTCATGACAAGCTTGAGATTATAATAGTTTCTGTAATTGATCTATTTAAGGAACTCCAAACATGTAAATTGGGAGCAGGGCCTGGTTACTCCTGATTAGTAGTTAATTGATTTCAGTTGATGGCTTCTCTTTTTATATCTTATGCAACCTTGACTAAATGTTGTACCAGTCAATGATGTCCATAATTTGTGTTTGAAATAATCTTGTGAATTGATGAACTGTGCTGTTATGAATGGAGCAACAGTGTAAAACATGATGTTAAAATCCTAATAAACAAACTATTCATAAGCTTTTTAGTTTTCATGCTTAGCATTTAGCTTAGCACACTGTTCGATCCAAAAGTTGGACAAGGATAATGACACAGTCATTTCCAGCATGGATTTAACGGAAGGTTATCCATTCTATAGTAAACCCTTAATCTCATGCCAGGATTTGTGACACATTCCTTATGTATGACTGACGTACAAGCGTGAGTGAAGAGCCAGCAAACTGATCTAAGCACACGGTTGATCCTTGACTGTAATTGTTGCCAATGAGACGTCAATGTCATGGGAGAATTTAGCAGAAACCATAAGACGGCATTTTTGTCAGTTATTAAATTAATATGGCCCTTACAATGTATTAAACAATATTTCCGTCTTGTGTAAAATCCATTCCAAGCCTGAGCATTTCGTTTCAATTGGTTTTGTGAAGTAACCAAGGTTGCAACAATATCAAACCCGTGAATTGTGAACATTGTGGGCTGTGTCTGCCGGCCTGGGGAATTTTACCCGGCCTGAAAAATTTGTTTATACGTTTAAGTCAGCTGTGAAAATGTTCTGACGAAACATTTCTCTTTATTATTTAAACAGCACCACTTCCTTCTCTTCAGCTTGGTTTGTCCCGGCTGAAGATGTGCTTGTGTAGCACACTGTTGATATGGAAGCTGACAGAGACTGTAGCATGGATTATGAATGATTTAGAGAAGGATTTTCCTTCAACGTTTTACTCATTACTCTTAATCACACACACACACACACACACACACACACACACACACACACACACACACACACACACACACACACTTCAGCTTTTTTGGCCCATTTCCCTCCCTCATTTCCTCTGTCTTCAGGCTGACAGTGACAGATAGCAACCTTGCTAGTATATCTCCAGCACTCCAGACAGGGATACTATCGCAGGCCTGAAGAAAAACCCGAAGACTTAGAAAAACTAACCAAAGAGTTAGTTTATTTAAGAACAATTGAGCACCTCTCTCAGAGAAATTCTGATTGTGCTGTATGAATGCTGTAGCAAAAGAATGAAGGGTTACTCAAGCCAAAAATATTTAATTTCAGTGAAATACAAATTGCTAATTTTAGGCTTGTATGAAGAAAGAACCGAAGTAAAAGTAAATAAAACTTCAACTTTAACTCTTCAAAACATTTCCACATAATTTTGGTTGAAATTTGTTAGGGTGGGAGGAGGAGTAAATGAAAAGAAGTCCTGATTTCCAACTTTTTAAGACCACTTGAAGAATTTCCACCAAGACTTTTATGAACTAAAAATGCTTCAAAATGGTACGAAGCTGAAATGCATCATGTCATTCTTTTTTTTTAGATTCCTCTTAGCCCAATGAAGTCGATGCAGCTTCTGGACATGGTTAACATAAGGCTTTTTTGCATGCCATTTGGGTACCCTTGAATCATTTAATAATGATATGCACTGTAGAGAGATAAATATGAAAATCCATTCCATTCTCTCTTTGTGGTACATTGTTTTACACATTTCAATAATATTCTCACATATTTGTTTATCTGGTCATATTTTCTTCAAATCAAATAATTAGAATTTTCTGGTGCTTTTGCATCAAACCATGATAACAATCACCTATTGACATCACCGGTTTGGAAATCACATCATTATTTCATTTTTTCACCTCATTACTAGCTATAAATTGCCCCATTCCCAACTTTTCTGGAATGTGTTACATGCCTGAAATACAGGGATGGAGGCCTATTAACAAATGAAATGCAAAATGTCTACAATAAAATAAAAGTCAAATTAACTGTAAAGAACCCTGCATTTTAATTTTTTTGCAACTTCCATACCGTCCCTACTTTTTATAATTTGGAGATGTAGTTATGATCTTCAAGAGTTTCAGCAACAACAATTGCTAACAGATTTAAGAAATCAACGCTATAGAGGAAATTATGAATAATTGCAGCGACAATTTTGTGAACGGACAGCACGATAGCTTGGTGGGTCCAACTGTTGCCTTGCAGCAAGAGGGTCTTTGCTCCTAGGTTGAGTCCCATGAGTGGTCTGGGTTCTTTCCTTAGCTGCTTAGGTCTCCTCCCTCAGTTCAAAAACATGTTGTCAGGTTAATGAGAGCTAGTACAATTGCCCTTATGTAGGTGTGTGTGTGTCTGCTGTAGCCTGGTGGTTAGAGTACAGGACTAGTAATCCAAAGATCACCAAACCTCATTCAAACCTCACCACTGCTAGATGGCAGCTGTTGGGCCCTTGAGCAAGGCCCTTAATTCTCATTTCTCAGGCTGTATAATGTACTGTAAGTCGCTTTGGATAAATGTTAAATGCTGAAAATGTAAATGTATGTGTGTCTGCCCTTGATGGACTGGCTTCCTGCCCAGGGCATTTCTGTTTCCCTTGCACCCACTGAGATCTGGAATATTCTCCAACACTCTTTGAAACCCTGATAAGGATAAGAGGCTTAGAAATTGAGTGAGTTTAGGGAAGGCCGTCTACATTTCTAGAATGGATGTCCCTCTATGCCGAAGACAAAGACTTAAGACATGAAGAAAAGCTGGGTTTAAAGGAACTCAAACATGCTGCACAGAGCCCAATTAAACAGCTTTGGAATTAACTGGAACATCCTTGCATCAGTGTCTAGCCATACAAGTACTCTTTTGACTGAAGGGTCACAAATGTCCATATACACCGACCAGCCATAACTTTATGACCACTGACAGGAATAACACTGAAGATAAAATGTTCCCTTGATGCCTAATACATCCCACCCACTAACATGTGCCTTGATGAAGCGATAATCAAAGTCGATGTTAGAAGCAAGAAAAAGGTAAGATTCTGATAGCTGGACATCATAGCATCTCTAACTGCAGCTGTTGTGGGATGGTAAACCCTATACAGGGTCACGAACGGCCAAGGGTCATTGATGCATGAGAAGGACCAACACATACTTTGGAAGGTAGTAATAATGTTAAGCATGGTTGGTGTATGTTAATTTTTTATGAGAAGCCTGTTGTTGTGGCTGAAGAGATCACATAGAGGTCAGTCTATTTTGTATGTATATTTTTAAAACCGGTGTCCGAATACATTTGATCATATAGTGCATAGTGCAAGACAGAAAGCATTTCTGTGGGGTCTTGGAAAACCCCAAATAAGGGATGCGATCAATGCTGCATGACATGATTTTTAGCAATTTAGATACATCCTTTTCTAAGCATTACATTTTGTTTATTATTATTTAGTTCTTAAGCCATTCACTGTAGCCAAAAGTGACACAGAAAGTAAATCATTTTATTCACAACTCAAAGTTCAAAAGATTGACAGTAACAACAAATCACGCATGGCTGATAACATGCCAAGTAAGACTGAACTTAAGGTTACAGCCATGTGAGTAAAAATAAGTATTATCTCTCACAAAGTCTCTTACACTGTGGATGTTCCACTCCAGCATGCTTGGATTAAAAGAAATGTGGAAGTACACGTTTCTATTGAAACTGTGACCCTATTCAAGTTCAACGTGCTGATTTGCTTGTGTAATGTATTGTACACTTGCAGACTTTAAAAGTGCTTTGACTACAGGTTGTTTGCAGAGGGGAAGTTTATGGATCTTCTTGCAGTGAGGAAACAGTGCTACCCATTTAATCTGCCAAGTAAGATTCATTAAAGATACTAAACTGCCCTGAGTGGAGGACCGGTGACCTGTCCAAGGTCCAGAGCTTAATATTTTGAATATATTTACATTATTTGCAGAATAAAATAAAAACACCTTGGACGAGCTTGTCAAAACATGGATATTTATGTTCAACCACTAAGGTAGGCTGTACTGTTTATTGTAGCTTCCATTCATTTCATCATTCGGTTTATGAGTGCAATGTATTGGCATTGACTAGCCATGCTTTTATTTCAACCGAGAACAAGCCAAAGCTAAAATAAAATCAATGGCTGTTCAGTAGCCCTGTAATGCGAGTAGCTGACAGCTGGCCTTGTTTTATGTTTACCACATTAAATTATATTATTCTGTCAGATTTTAGCTCTTGTCATTTTTGAAAGCCTAAAAGATGAAATTGGTGAAGCTCGAAGTGAAACGGCAGTTTAGTTTTTTAAGCCCCTGATAATGGAATCCAAATCATTATGTTGTCTATCAAGCTTATTTGTGGTCTCCCATACATGTATGTTACACAAGTATGAAAAGAAAATGTTATCAAATAAATGCCCATGTGTATGCAAACTGTTTTTGAAACTGTGAATGTATGTTGATTGGATGCACTTGGTGAATGTTTAAGACAAACAAAAAAGACAAAAAAAAATGAGCCCAGCGTTGTGATAGACTGGCGCCCTGAACAGGGTGCTTGTGATGGTTGGTTGGTTGTTTTTTGGCCTCCAGTAGCTTGTTAAAAAATAAAATAAAGATTAATACAAATATAGTAAGTAAAGTAAAGGTAAGTAGAGGAAATGCTGAAAAAGTAATCTTTAGCACATGTACAGCATACATATATACATTTACGATATTCAGAAAAATCTAATGTGGAAACTGTGCAATTGTTCAATTAATAAAAAAGCAGTAGTATATCTATACTTATAAACAGTATTTAT
>JAYDZG010000016.1:8065711-8084423 GCA_034509265.1 Microcambeva bendego | reverse complement strand
ACGTTTGATGAGTTTGTAGTAGATGAAATGCTCTAATCCAGAATTTACACAAATTAGGACTTGTGTCCTATCTGTGTAGAGTTTGAAGTTCTCCCTCTGTCCATGTGTGTTTCCTCCTGGAGCTCCAGTTTCCTCCCACAGTCTTATAACATGGTTTGAATGTAGGTTTTCCCTGTGATGGACTGATGCCCTGTCCAGGTGTTTCGGGTGTTCCTGTGTGTCTTGTCTCTATTGAAAAATGCTTGTCATCATGTTTGAACAAAAAATGGGGGATTCAACACAGAAGATGATAGAGTGGGTGGTGCACTGCAGCACATTTTCTGAGGTCCTGGGTTGATCCTTGCTTCTTACTAACTATAAGGAGCTTTTCTCATTCTCTCTGTGCCTGCTTGGCTGCTCTCCAGGTGCTCAGATTTTCACCACCTTCTTACTTTTAGACAGGAGCTAAAGGTGCAGATGAATCAAATGGTAGCAGATGGCAATAAATATAAGAATTCCAACTAATAATGTTTGTGCTGTTAATTTATATAAGATATTTTAATTACAAAAAAAAAAAAAATTACAACAAGATATATTTAGGTCATACAAGATTATCTCTCCTATAATCTACATGTCAGTATTTTAAACAAATAAAAGGATTATAATTTGAGGTATTGTTCTTTTTCGTTTGCTTTACTTTATTTTTATTTCCTTATTTGTTTTTTTATGTCTGTCAGTCATTTAATTATTTTTATTTCCAATACCCTGTGACATACATTTATTAGAGTAACATAATATTTTATTAGTAATATTTAATAGTCATTAGAATATTTAAATTGTATTTTATTTTAATACTTTTGTAAAAAACTGTAAATGGTTATGGATTTTCAGTAAATGTAATAAATAACAGTTTGAATATTTTAAGCCATTAATAAATGTAGTGTATAGGCTTTTTAATCCATGTCAGCTCAACTATTTGTGTGAGGCTTTTTCACGGTAGACATTGTCTCAAAGCAGCTTTACAGCATGTACGACTGACAAACCAAAAACCCCCTGTCGAGCAAGCCGAGGGCGACAGTGTCAAGGAAAAATTGCAAAGCAGAAACCTTATGATGGAGTTTTTGTGTTTTAAGATTTTTATTTAAATGCAGTATTTTATATTAAATGATTAAAACTTGAGGTCAATTGGATATTTAATGTGTAGGTGTTAAGCAGTGAATAAAATATGAAAGTAAGAATCGGTTTAGTCTTAACACTTACAATACAGTTATTTAACTGCATGAATCCATTTTTTAAAAGTATAATTACCATATGTGAAGAACAATTATTGGCTTATAGTCAGTCATTTCCTAAATGTCAATTTGTCAGGAATTTGAACTTTTACACATTTATAAGTCATCTCCTCCATTTGGAGCCAGAGTGTGCCGTCTGTACCATCCAAGTAAACGTTGCAGAAAATTGAGAAAAGCTATTTCTCACGCGTTTGCCTGGACCTCCCTTGGCGTCCCCATTTACAGTCTGAATAATCACAGTATTAATGCCCCTTTAAAAAGGCCACTTTGTCTACTAAATAAGGCATCCTGCAAATTTCTTCTCATATGATCGCCTTAATTGCTTAGCCGTTTAATGGCGTGCTTTCTCATCTGCAATCACGATGGAACATCACCGTTCCTGCCCTTTAGCGAATGAAAAAGGAGTTTTCGGCGCATTCAGCTTTTAAAATACCGGCTCAGCTCAGTGCTCCAGTTCTCATAAAAATGAAAAAGTTCTTCACTTTTGTTTTTCTGGCCTCTCCGGTAGTAAGACGTGTGGTATCCAGCATTAGTGGCTTCCATGGTCGGTATTGACTTTTGGACTAAAAATGGCCGTATGCTTTGTGATTTATGGTGATGTACCGTATTGATCACTTAAGGAGATATTTAGGTATTGGGAAATAAATGTGATGTTCTCATTATGATGATGGCACAAGGCGCCAGGCTGGAGGGAGGAAGCGGGAGCAGCTCGACTTTAATTAGCACGTCTATGTACTTGTCTTTTTTCCTTTGCCTTCCTGCAGGCAGAATGGGAGACTGAAAGGAGGTTTCATCCCCGCGATCTGGGCTTGGCCCTGCTCGGATGGTAAATGTTCAAGAAATCATGATGATCTTCGGATCTGCCATTTGGATGTTTTTTGGATTCTTAAGTCAAACAAAACAGAATTCAAGCAATCAATTATTTTTCATTGGAAGATTTGGGCAAAGTAAATGATTTCATCTTAAGACATGTACACATTCACAGCACTGTAAAAGGCACAGTTAAGTCACGAACTTTGAAATTCTTGTGTCATCAATCAGTTTACTTTGCTCTCTGCTCATGAATTGAAGCCAAAGTGCCATAGAGTGGCTTCTTGTGTGGCAGGAAGAGTCCTCTCAGAAGTTGTTAATTTATTACAGCGTAATTCACAGGCGTGAGTGCGATGTTGCAAAGAGTGTCTGGACAGGCTGGAACCTGCTTCATTAGCGCTAAACTATTATGTGTGGAAATTACTGACTCAATCAATAAACAAAGCCAGCGCGTTGAAATATTTATCAAGGCACAAATCCATCTTCGCCAATTATCTAAACATCCCTCGTCCCTGTTAAGAGTAATTCAAAAAGCCCTTTATGGATGTTAGTACACCTTATGACTGACAGCGTCCCTTTTCCATACCTAAGTGCTGGCCCATTAGTACCTAGCGCTGTCAATAAAGAGGAAGTAAAGTCAGACGTCTCGGAAAGCGTCTCTACACACAGACGAGCTCATCCGGGCTTTACTTTACAGAACCGAACAAGCTTGAATGCTCCTTTAAAAGAATCAATCCCTAGTTAACATGCAGCTAAATACAAATCAGGTTATTTGAAACAAATACAGTAGGACGGAATCTGATCTGAAGTCATTACCGCTGTTTGTGCTCCCGATTAATTGCAACCGGAACATTAACAATAGATTGGATTGGAACCATTTTAACTGGTGAACATAGCATAAAAGTTATAAAGATGTTGTTTTGTTATTAAAGCAATTACAAAACTCACAAGAGTTTAAATTAGACAACAAAAATATTACCAATAAATATAATTAGAATTTACTGTGTGGTACATTTAGTGTCATAAAGAAAACAAGAAAATAAGCTAGAATACTAAAAACTAAACACAAAACAGTAAAGTCTGATTCCTTAGACCTGTGAGGAAAATACTAAAAGCTTATCTAATAATGTTCATCAAAACTGTAACATGTCAATCAAATACATTAATTCACAATTAATATACAGCCATGGAAAAAATATAAGAGACCACTTCAAAATGATCAGTTTCTTTTAGTATGTGTTTAACCAAAATGAGCAGAGTTGTTTTTATTCTATTCTAATTCTTATTCTAGTTTATATAATAAATGTATAGGATACGTTTGGGAGTGGGCAAATATTAATACATTACCAAATTTATTAAAAGCAGTAAGCCATCCTTCAAAAAAGAACTACACACCAACCCAATTTAGTGTTCATTTAGTACCAGCCCTTGTGTCTTCCTTAATTGCATAATTTCCTTCTCCTCATAAACCTGATCCCGCTCATCAAGGATTTTTAAAATGAGATCATGATCAAAAATTGGATGTGTGCTGTGTTGATGGTATGAAAATGTGACGTGACAGAATCTCTTTAAAACAATAAGATGTCAGGAGAAAATAATAATAAATGTTTTATATATTGTTAGTTAGAAAATATTAAAACATGACCAAATAAAAAACGTCCCTAATTTATGGCTAACTTTATTCCCAGACCTAGAATCTTCCTGGAGAGTTTCAGACTTTACCTTCTTCTCATTAACCTGATCCACTTATAGTGTTTTTTTAAATGAGATTATAATTAAAAATCTGGTCTTTTGGTTAAAGTAAGAAAACACTGAAATGTGACTGAATTTCTTTCTAACTTTATTGATTGTAACTACTGTGTAATTGTTTTGCTGCACACTCCACATTAAGCTGCTTTCTTCCAAATGGGTTTATAATGGCAGCAAGCAAAACATGAAACTGAGACGTTTATATTTTGCTAGTAAACTATCATGAATTATTTAAGAAATCTGTTTTGTGTGTGTGTGCCACATCCTTTTAGAATTCGATAGATTGAGAATGTTGTATTTCTGTGCAGGAACTGACTGACAGGTTTCTCAAGGAGCATGACCCAGCTTTGCTTGTTAAGAATGAGCCTTAGGTGAATGTTCTATTTATGACCTCTCCTGTTCCTAGTTAAATGGTAATTCTTAAACTTTCCAGAACAGTGTTACGTGTATCATTTGACTCATGTTTTGTCATATAGTCGGTATTATAATGCATTATATAAGAAAAATGTTTTCAGTTGGGCCACATCCTTTTAGACTTCACCAGGTTGAGAAGTAAGTTTGTATTTAATATTAAAGAGAAAGCAGTGAGAATAGAATGGTGTATGATAGAGCACATGTACTGTACTCAAATGTATTGTTTACCATTGTTTATTACTGTCATACTGTAATAATCAATGTTCAATTAATGTTCTATAATTTAAGATTTAACAGGAAATATACTTGTTTTTATAACCAAAAGACCCAAAAGGTAAAATAGGTTTAACATATGAACATTTTGACCAATACAATTCATTCATTAAGGTTCATATGTATGGATTTGATTCCATTTTTAGAAAATGTCCCAACTTTTGGAAATGGTGTTTGTCTTTATGAGCTGAAAGCTAAAGGGCTGACATTGCTGAAGGTCCCTTGTCTCTTGTGACAGTACAGGTCAACGTTCACTATTGTACTACAAGCTGCATGACTGGTATGCTAACGTAAAATCTCCTCAAAGCGGGCCATTTCATCATCAAATATTTGTATTCACTAAAAGCTGTGCTTTTTACGGTTGGGTACGGCTCAAAGACGAGACTCGGTCGGGGTTGTGTCATGCTCCCCTCTGGGCAGGTGAGTGCTGAGGTATGAGTTTGAGGGATCTTTTGCTGCATAGGCTCTCATTATGGAACCGTCTCGTGTTAACATCAATTTCGACTGATGACAATGCTGGACATGGCCCGAAGCAGCGCTGAATAAAATATGCTGATAAGGAATGGGGAAGTCATGAGATTTTAATGATTTTCCATTTGATGCTTTGCAGTCAGGACATGCAAATTAAACGGTGGAAAATAATTGCGCCTGGATCTATCATAATCATCAGCGTCACCCTGTCATTATCATTACCATCTTTTCCTGTGTCGGGTTTATCACTGTTTTCAGACTGACCCTTAATAACTAGCGTCTGATTTTGAAAATGACTGGTTTCAAATAGGATGAAGCTGTTTCGTGACAGATTATGTTTTTAAATGAATTAGATAGGAGATTTCAGATGGTTAACATATTAAGAGATAATTAAGGAGATGATTAAGATAATGAACTAATTATTCTAATTGCACTGTGACAGGATTTGTGTTTACATCTACAATATTACATCCCATCAGAAACCCTGACGGCTTTCTGCACTGACAAAGAACCATCTGATAGGCTAGACAGTTCTTCAAAATATGATTCCCTCATTATATTCTTGTTCTTTATTCACAAGCTAGCAACAAGCTAGCCCTGATATTAAATGTAATTATTTATATCAGTTCCATCATAGTAATTTAACCCAATGTCATGATCCTTTGTTTAGGTCTGGGATTGTTTTCTCTGCTCCACCGCTTAGCAATTAGTGAGGCGTATCAAAACATGGATATACAATCCTCTCGCAAACAGCTGCATGTAACAACCATGTTCAGAAATGAAGGCTTCGAGCCAAGGCTTCATGCAGACTGAACGGTTTCATGCGGATTTTACGGCATTCTGGCTGTTCCAACTTTTCTTGAAATGGATTTTCAAGCAGAAAGCTGAAGGGATGACATTGCTGAAGGTCTCGCTGTCTTGTTTCTAGTGACAGTAAAGGACAATAATCACTGTTTGTACTACAAGCTACATGACTGGCATGCTAACACAAGTCTCCTCACAGAAGTCATTTTATCAGTTAATCATCAAGGAAGCACTGATAATATTTTTTCTATTTTATTTATGCATGTTCTCTCATTTCCTCCTTTAGGGTAAACATTTTGTGCTCTGCCGCTGAAGGATCCCTGATTGCAGTCGAAGTGTGAGTATCGCTGGTCACGCCTCATCCGACCACAATGCAGCCCTTGGTGGAACTTTTTTTTTCCATGCTTTCAGCAACGGCACCTCTCTATTTGCTAATCAGGGTCCTTTCACAGCATTTAAAGACCCCATCCACATATTCTGGTCATCCGTCCCAGCAGGCCCTGCCAATGGTTTTTGGCTCTGGTGTACAAGCAGAATATACCACTACTTCATCTGGGCACTCCTGCTATTAAATTGAATCATCGTTATGAGTAATTTAACCTAATGTCATGTTCCATTGTTTAGGTCTGGCGTTGTTGTAGTGTATCGAGACATGCATGCACGGGCCTCTCGCAAAGAGCTGCATGTAAACTGTGTTTAGAAAGGAAAGCTTTGAGCGATGGCTTCATACGGATCGAATGGTTTCATACAGATTTTCCGGCTGCCTGGTGTCGAAGTGGCTTGGGTTATCCTCCATTCTGTTTCGTTTTTACAATTTATTGTAAAAATACTGCTCGTATTTAGTTTGATAAGCTCCAGTTCCCCCAGTTTAACTTGCGGACAGACACATTAAACGCTCCAGTGCTGAGGGAAATCCATGATGGATTAGATCAAATCAAGTAAATGTTTGTTCATCTACAGCCTATTCATGTACACATTGTGTTTCTATTCTCCTGCTAAATCTCCTGTAGATCAAATTAAGTTTAACAAAGAGAACAGGACATGTTAGGCTAACAGGCATGTAAACTTACTGGCAAAGCACCAGTACATAATAGTGCGCTTACATTAGATTTACATTTTCAGCATTTAGCAGATGCTCTTATCCAAGACGTGCTTTAATAGTAAACATTCTGGTACTTTAGTTTGAGGGGATAACAGTCCAAGAATACAAATCTGCTGAAGCCCTGTTAGACTAAATAAGAATATAAGTAAGTACATGTCAACTTAAGTGCTTCGTAAAGAGGAGATGGAGGTTTTAAGTGTCTTTTGAAGACAGTGAGAGACTCAAATGTTTAAACAGGCAATAGAAGCTTGTTCTATCACGAGTACAGAGACGAGATTTGATGCTTGTCTGATTTGAATTTTGGGTGGAGAATCAAGTCGAGCGAGACTAGTTGCTTGGAGGTTGAATTGTATATGATTTTCTTATACCTTGAACAAAAATCTTATACATTTTTTACTTTGTAGGCTATACAATAAGCTTTCTAACAATAAAGAACTGTAAATACTGATGACCACTCATGCTGAAGATGATCTCATCAGTAAGAAAACAGTGCATCACAGTTGCAGAACAGCAAAAGGAAGACAAACTAAATATTAGGAAGGTGGTCAAAAGGTTATGCGTGATAGCTTTATATGGACAAATTAATTAATTTCTCTTGGATGCTTTAGAAATAATTCTAAAACTTAAAATATACATATTTATATGTGTATATTTCCATAGATCTACTGTAAAGTTCTACTCAAAACTAACATTTATAGATATTATAGTATCATAAAAAAGCAACAGAGTAAATCTCTTCAACCTACAATCCATCAAAAGAAAACTTAACCGTGTTAATGTTGAAAGTTAGAAGTTAAACTTACTTAATAGCTGTAGTCTTTTAATGATTGTGCAGTTTAAGATATTCAGGAAGCACCAGCACTTCTTCCACACCACATTATGCACCAGCGCCGTTTACCTTTAGGGACAAGGATGAAATGGATTAATAAACTGACCTTAATGTGCTGTTGCTTTTTTTCTTCAGGGGATTCTTCTCAAACATAAGTAGAAAGATGAATCCAACAAAGGCAATATGTTGTTTGGCAGAATGAACACAGTGGATTTAGGCAGCTCAGTCGGGGCGGTTTTATGTTGGGTAATTAGGCGTCAAAGTCGCTACTAAGCTGGAAATGTATTCCTAAAATCTACTGCGACTGGGAGAGACAAAAAGTGTTTTATCTCATTTCGTGACGACCTATACAAAACAGTTGATGAAGGCTGAATCCCATCTGTGCTATATATCTTCCAGAGCCAGGATACTTCAAGGCAAAAAAAAGCAAGTGAGGAATGGGATGCTGCTATTCTGGGAAATAATATAGCAATCACACATCCATATGGCTATTTGGTGGAAACCCTAAAGCTGTTCGGTCTTTTCTTTTTTATATACTATCATTCATTTATTTATTCATAGGGCATCTGGATTCAAGATGTTTTTTGTTGTCTGTCTTGGACCGGAGAGTTTTCGTTCAGACTTGCTTCAGTCTTGCCCATTGCCCATAGACATACTTTTTTTATATATTTATTTATTTAGATATTGTTCAGAAGAAACAGCTGATGTTTTATTCATTTGTTTTTTCATTCATTTACTAATCTATAGTATGTAATCCAATGTTCATTTTCAAAACTTATCTTTGCTACTTTCATTTTAATTTATTCTGCATAGTTTGAGTTGGAAGAACTTGGAAGAGCCTTTAACAAGGGTCCTTATAAATTCTCGGCATAATTTGCTTAATTTAAGGACCTCAAGTTTTAAAAAAAACGCAGATTCACTGACACAGTTTAGGGGCATGAAATTACACGCATAAATGCAAATGATAGAATAAATGGAAGCTACAATACACAGTACAGCCTACGATAATTGTTACACGTAGAACAATGAAATGTAAGCAGCAGTTTTATGTTTTATATATTTAAGTTGATGATAGAAGCAGGATAAATGGGCAAGTGTAACGATTTAAGCCAGTTTGAAAAGGGCCAAATCATAAAATGAAAACACTACTCATTTTAATTTCTATTTTTTTTAGATTTTTGATCTTTGTTTATAAAGTCAAAAAAACAATAGCCAAAGATACACAGACCATTCTGCATCTGTTTTGTGTTTTTGTTTTTAATTATTTCCCTACCATGTTGCTGAAGCCATCCATTGAGATCTGCCTGGCGCTCCATAGCACTTTTAGCGGCAAGCAATATTATAAAGTGAATCTATTAACTTTGCGGTATGGTGGTATAGAAAAAATCCATACCATACGAGGAATCAAAGCTGGCATACGGAATGTACCATCATACCACCCATCACTACTTACACGTCTGGAAACATACGTTTAAAACTTATAAATCAGTACTTTGTATGTAGGATTTTTTTTTCATAATAAGGCAGCTCCTGGGTTAGAGAAGAAAAGTAGAGTCTTGCCATCTCACTGACTCCCTGCTGCCATTTGGGCTGCATTACTGTAGATTTCATTAGGAAAAGAGATTGGTGGCCAAAGCCTGTCCTTTGTTCTGCACTTTCGATGCTGCAAGGCTTCTCGTTTTAAGCCTGGGACTTATTAGAATGGCTTTGACCTCATTATCCAATATAGAGCCAGCTGTATTTTCATTTTTAATAAAAGCAGAACCAAGCGGGGAAATCTCGCTGTCAGAAAATATCCTCGTACAGCTGTGAACGTCTGCATGAAGAGGAGGACGCCGAGCGAAACTCCAGGTGTTCTTTCAGCAGGTGTGTTGAGAATTGGAGTCTCGATTGCTTCTACTCAGCACTATCGGCTCCGCTTTGAAACAGAAACTAGATTTTACTGACCCCCTCCACTGATTACCTCATTAGTGTTATGAAAAGAAGGGAGGGAGATGGGAGAAAAAGCAACACCTGCATTTTTCAGGAGATGCTGATTTCTTCTCTGTGGAACAGACACGTTTCTTTTTTTCACAGCAGGTGGCCGAGTGGATTCAAACGTGCACGCGTACGAATGTGCTGAGCAAAAAGAGATTAGTCATTAGGGCTAGTAATTAGGACTTTTTCATAAACTGTGAAAATCTGCAAGTGAAGAAGGCTGTAAAACTAGCTTGAAATACTTTGATTACAAAACTAAATTTAATTTATTTTTATTACCTCCTTACATACACAGTAATGGGAGCAGGGTTCTGTTTTTAAGTTTATCCTTTGCTGTGTGCCTTTGGTTTTAATGTCCTAATTACAGATAATTGGATAAATCTTTGATATTTTATTATATATTTTTATTTATGAAATTTCCAATGTTATAACCAATGAGATACAGTGATATATCAAGCACAAAAAGCATAGTGGGCGGTATTTGTTTCTACACACAAGCAATGCCACTGAAACTCAATGGGTGCAAGGCACACAGAAACACCCTGGGTGTCAGTTGATCACAGTGCAGACACACAAATTCAATTTAGATTCTCCAAAGAACCTGTCAGTATGTTTTTGAACTGCGTGTGGGGTTTTCTTCTGTGTACTCTGGTTTCCTTCGAAACATGGGGAGAACATGCAACCTCGTCACATAACCCAGGTTTAAACCCAGGTAGGTGTGATCCTGCTGTATGTGGCAGTGCTATAACAGTGTCAAATGATGGAATTTCATTTCATAAAACTGGGTTTATAAAGTGATGCTTTACAGCGAGATAGCAAACCAAAGTTATCAAGCCGTTATCAAGTTGAATGTGTTGAAAGCTCCTCACTTGGTTACAAGACATTTGTAATTTATTGGGCAGCTATATACAGTATGTACTGAATTCAGATTGTGTGTGTGTGTGTGTGGTAGAAGTATAAAAGGTAAATATATAATAGAACTTTCTTCTATCAGTGACCTTGTAGGACAATGGAAGATTTCATCATCAACATAGGAACTGGTGTAAACCAGTTAAAACTAGAAATTCTCTCAGACATGATTACTACTACATCATTACTTCTCTTCATGCGTTTACTACTTCCAACAAAAGTACAAAAGTGTAAAATACTTTTTGCAAATATCTCGTAATATACCAGAGTTAATGTGCTTCATGTATGTTGTCCTTATTTTTTTTAGTTGTTGAGCCTCAATTCATGTTCATGCTGTTATTCCATTTTTTTAAAATAATCCCAGAGCACAACTTAAAGAAAGCACTAACTGTTTTACCGTGCTCTATAAACAATGCATTAGTAGCAAATGTGTTTTACTAAAGATTAATTTACTGGTTGGTGTAATCATTGTTAACTGTTGCTAATTACCAATGGTTCATTGTGCATTGGGGACAAAAAATCAATTAATAGCTTTACCCTTACATTAGCCTCTCTGGTAGTTATGGGTTGGCGCCTTTGTCAGCTTTAATATACACTGCATGTCCAAAAGGTGTGGTTTTGAGAATGAAGACAGAGTTGGCTCCTCGAGGTTGTTAAAATATTGAATTTTTCTGGATGACTGCAAATGATGGATGTTGGATGTGTGAATGCTTGTTTGCATTTGCTGTTTTCCGTTAATTTTGGACTATGAATTGGCCTTTGCAATTTCACTGCAATTCAGTTAGCAAATGCTAAGTCGAAACTTCCAGATGCAGACATCTAGAGCAGCTAAAACCACAAAAAAATGTCTCTTTTATTTAAAATTCTGTAAAATCTGTGTTTTGGAAACATGAGGTCTGTTAAATTAATCACATTTACCCATTATGATGATGTATTATACAGATTATAAAACAGTTTGGAGGTAAAGGTCTGGTAGGATAGGACATCCGCTTACAGATGTGAGGTTTCTGTGGGGTAACTGTGCTTATCTAAACTGTATAAAATATTTTTTTCGATCATTCTATCGGTCATTAAAATTTGCCTAAACTCAGGCATTCTGTAAATGAATTCAAGGAGTTAAATTTGTTTCTAGTAAATTGGTGAACACTTGTATCGCTGTCCGCTCCTATAACAGCTCTATGCCTGGTTTATATTCTGTCTCACTTGAATAAACGCATCTAGCAGATGAATAAATGTAAATGTTAAAATATTTCCAAATGTAACGGTTCTGAAAAATAATAGGAACTGAAAAGTTAACTTGAAGAGAAGTTGAGCGCTACACCGTCTTCTTCCTGAGCAGGTTTTGGTTTCGCGAGTAAGCCAGCCTAGAGCAAAATAAGATCCTCCACCCAATCAATTTATCCCAGAGATCCCAGACCAAACATCAAACACGCTGATTGAACACAGCACTACAGTCAACATGATGTGATCAACGGCAGCTATTGTATATAGCATCATCGATTTATCAAATCACTCCAGGGCTCAGAGAAGACACCAAACGCTCCACCTGTGAGTCTTTAGGAGCGATTCTCACTGCCGTTTGACATTAACAATTGGGAGCTTACCCTGTCATGACTTTTATGGGCAAGTGGTGTAGAAATGAAAATCAGAACTGGGATTTTCTCAGCACAGACTCTAGTGAGTGTGTAATACTGGCACATTTATTACCGAGTTATGTATGGTAGTGTGTATTTACGGCCCATTTATTCCTTTCGAGACTATAGCGCAGCTGCACTTTCCTTAAATCAAACATTTTAGACATCTATGGAAATTATTCCAGTTACACATGTTCTTCTTCCTTTTGTTCTTCTTTCTTTAACTACTGGGGACCAGGGTGGTTAAGGTAGCCTAGTGGTTAAGGTACCGGTCTAATAGGCAAGAAGCGATTGATTCAAGCCCCAACATTGCTAGTTGCCAATTTCTTATTCAAGATAGACACAATATAAACCAGGCATATACAGCAATACACATTTTCACTAATTTACTAGAAACAAATTTAAATCCTTGAACTCATCCACAGAATTTTATTTTTGAGTTATTTTGGTTCTATATATTTGTTTCTTATTAAAACCAGTTGCCTAACATTACATAAACAGTTAAAAGATGATTTCTGAGACTCTAGGACTTTACTGAACCACAGTGACAGTCTACAGAGGAGTGAATGATTGGCCAATGAACTCTTAATCAGCTGTTGTCAATGTTCATTGCTTTTAAAATAAAATACACTAATAAGATTAATGAGACAATTTACTGTCAGTTAGATTTGTGTGCTATATGGTGAGACAGTATAAAGATGACTAGCTGTTATTTAGGCAAGGGTAACTTGTTAACACTTAACAGATGTCTACGAAGGGTGAAGCAACAGATTATTCCATTGTTGGGCAAATACATTTTGCAGAAGGAAAGGATAAATGGTATTTACTGTTTCACTTCATTGCACATAAAAAACACCACAATAGCAAAGCAGCTAAAACACATCTGTGTGTTTTCTAATGGGTGTCAGGAATGTTTGAATATAGCCTAATCGCATCCATCACTTTAAGATGCAGCTGACAGCCAAAATGAATTGCAATTTACTGTAGACAGTCTTTATAGCCCAGTGATTGTGTCTTCAAACAAATCAGAAACACCGTGCAAAGGTGTTTTACTTAGCCAATTATTAGGCAGAATGTAATCACTGGGAGCTTTTGGTGGATCATTATGAGCTTATTAAAGTCAGACAATCTAATGTTTGAATAACCGAAGAAAGCAAAGAAACATTACGTATATAAACCAACTGATATCCAGAGTAACCGCCTGATGCTTGGTATTTTGTCGCGGGTATCTGGAGCCACGCAGTGAATCCCACAGCTGCTGAAGGTGTGAGGGGGATGATCCACAGAGCAAACACAAAGATGTAGGTAATACAACAGATTCTAAATTGGGTTTAAATCAGAGGAATCAGGGGGTCAGGGTAGTTCTTTGAGGTCTTGGTCATGCTTCTCCAACCAATGTTGGACATTTTTAGCCAGGCGACAGGCCCCATTGTCTTTTTGGAAGATCCTATCGGACACAGGGAAGATAATCAGCATGTATGGGTGTGCATGATCTTCAAAATCAGTTTGAAGTGCCTTCCTAAACTTATACTCACCAAGCCAGCTCACAATACATGAGCTAAATGCTGGAGGAATTGGTCATAATAAAGTTTTTTTTTCAGAACCTCAAATTGATATTATGTTTTGCCCTGAATCCAACTATCAAAAGTTTCTGAAAATGCCCTGACTCTGGTAAATTAAATCGGGAAAATGTGCACTCTGGCATTGAAGAATTTGCTGTGGGGAGTCATTCTAACTGAACAGATATACGACAATTGTTTCCACTGCTGTTTCACATTATTGTTGCAATCTTCAGAGCTCGGGGTAGTGGGGCACTCCCAAAAATCAGGAGTCCTATAAAGCCTTCTGGTTTGATATATATGACGGTTCGTATTTGGAAAGCCGTTCACATTGTTGATGTATTGTGAGCCAGAGTGGTGAAAGTGTTTATTGTTGGCCACAAAAATAAAGATAGGTGTTATATGACATAAAGAAAAAAAAGGTACAGTAAAGCAAATTTCAGGAAAGAGCTCAAAACATAGACATATACCTAACCACGCGAGAAAGAGAAAAAACGATTTATAGACAGGGTGACTAAAATTATCCATGGGATACTATGCTGTAAACCAAATACAGATAAAGCACCTGTCCCTCCTCACTCCACAGTAAACATAAATCTCTTACTATCAGCATTATTAAAGTCTTACAAAGTTAAATGTCTGTGGTTTTATTGCCAAATAATGCACATTTTGCATTTTTTCTTATAAGTGCACGCAACTGACTATCAGGCATAACTGATAATATTCTCAAACTTGCTGAAATGGTAAAATTACCTAACTCGAATGTTTCCCCCTCTCTCTCATTTTTCTGTCCTTTAATTTCTAATGTGTGATAAAACAAAATATTCAGCACTAGATTGATAGGTCTGACAAACTGCCACATTCATTTTCAAGTGTAATATTACCATCAGTTTCATACTACGCCAATAAATGCCTACATCTGTTTCCATACACGAGATGCCTAGAAATACGTCACACAAATGGAAGCAGAACAGGCCATCTGTTGTAAATGTTCTCCTGATCTACATGTCATACTTGGGCAATGAGAAACGAGTCTGCCTTGCGAGAGCCATCGTTAGACCATAAATTTATAACTTCCTGACAGACTAGCCACAGGCTATTGTCTCTCTTTAATTATTTCCATTGCCGTTGCATGGTGTTCTTTCTCTCGCATAAGCAGCAAATCCTTCCTGGTGACGATAAGTGTCTGCTCTGATTTTTTTGTTTGACACACTGTTCATTCGCCAAAAACAGTACTGAGCCTTCACCAAATGTCCTCTGGAAATCCACTTTTTAGGATTTTCATCTTTGAGAAACAGTGGGCAAGATTCAAAACGTGCTCACGAATTGCTATTTACATTTCATACAGAGTTTCTGTACTTCCCAGTGTAAAGTTGTAGTGTAAAATGCTGATTAATATGTGTTTAAAGAGGAATCTTGTAAATAAATGTATCGTCAGAGATATTGCACCCCCAGACTTAAATATTATGATTAATTAAACAACCCAAGAGACTTTTGTGAAATGAGTGGTATCATCACATTAGTCATATGAATTATTAACATGGCCCCTACAACCCTTAATTTTAATTATAACAATAACAATGAGACAAGACATTAGGACTGCTACCTTATATGTGGACACCATCTCTGGGACCTGAGTTACACATGACAGTTGTAGTCAGCGTGTATCTGCTATCCTGTACCAGGACATTTTATACAATATTGCTATATACTGACAGAAGGGTAGGAATGACTCTTCATTGGTCATTTGAATGTCCTAACAAACACTCTTAGGTTTCTGACTCTATGGGCTGTTTTTTCCCAATTAAGTTTATGACCCATGCCACACAGTGAGGTCAGTTATGGTGTAGATGGACCACCAGATTAAGACCTTGTTGTTTCCAGTCCATTATGCAGACCTTAACCCTATAAACCATTTGGAGTTCCAGTGAAGGAAGTGTGTTCCAAATCCATGATCATATGTGTTCCCCTGGAGTGTTCCATTTCTATTAAAAGTGATCAGAGGACGAATCAGTGATTAACCAGTGGCAGGTCATTGATGCAAGAGGGATGTCAAGGTTTGTCCTCGTGGTACGATCCACTATAAATAGCTGAAGAGGTTAATGCTGATTCTAATAGAAACTTAATCAAAATACACCGTGCATCACAGTTACAGGGCTGTTTTGGAAGCATGATGAGGACCGACACAGTATTAAGGTGGTCATAATGTTATTCATTATTTAAATAGTAAAAATTATACTATTTATTGTTTTTGTATTAGTATTTTTATAAATAGATTTTTTATATTCAAACATCAGAAAGAAAGGAAATAATTGCTAATAATAATACTAATATTAGTGGAAAAACAAAACATATCCAACATAAGTTCATAAGCATCAAAACTAATACCAACCCAAAAGGTGTAGACTGAAGAAAAAATCGTCTAGGTGTAATTGAATCATCTAAAGATGGAATGTTTACTCGGTCTTTGTGGGTTTGTGGTCAGCAACCATTTGGCAGAGATTAGGGTCCCTTAGAGACAAATAAATTCAACTTCCGGACTCGGAGGCAGACTTCATCATTCACAGCACATGATAAGGTTAATATGAATGCTCCTGCAGGATGTCAGCTAACATCATGATAAACTTTCCCAGATGAAATGATTTAATAGCAGAATGCATTTATCTTATTCACGGATAGGTACGCTTCAGTCTCGTCATCGTGATCAGCTTATTTGGCATTAAACAGAAGCCAGTTATGTAACAGGAAGACAAAACAGGCCAGCTGAATTGTTTTAAATAATTTAATTAGAAATCGACGTTACCATTGTTTGGCTAATAATCATTTATTTAATAATCATGAAAAGTACTTGAATGCGTAATGAATAACTAAACCGTGTACAGTGTTGCCAGTTTAGATGGTTTTCATCAATTTCGGCTTTATTGGATTTATAAAAAGTTTAGGGCTGAAACCACTGTAATATCATAACCAGATGCATTTTGTAGTGTGTTTATTTCTTTATTATTCAGTAACATATATGATTTAAAATGTAGCAATGTACAATTCTTTGTACAAATCTTGCTTAAGTAGAAGAAAAAATACAGGTGGTTCATTGTACTTTTAAACCCACTACTCAATTACAGTAGCGTAAGTAAATGTAATTCGTTATTTTCCACCTCTGCATATTTCATCATAAATAGTGTAAAACACATTGAAGTGAAAACTTCACACAGTATTGACATAGTGGATCGTGATCTGCATTATTAGTTCAATATCATTTTTACTCCAAATGCACTTTCTGACACAACCCTCCCTATTTATCCAGGCTTGAGACTGGCAAAATGCACTGCTTAATGCATCCTAGTGGCTAGATACCAACAGGACAATTCATTGTCTCAAATTAACCTGGCTGCATGTTTTTGGACTGTGGGAGGAAACCGGAGCACCCAAAGGAAACCCACACAGTCACGGGGAGAACATGCAAACTCCAAAGAGACAGAACCTTTCTGCTGTGAGATTACAGTGCTACATACTTACTGATCAGTACTCTAGTTAAATAAAATGTTGTTGAAAGATTATTGAAAATGTTGCAATTTGCCCATGTGTCCAGACTTCAGGGACACCCTGTTTATTCCTAGGTTCTAATATGATGAACAAAATGTATAAAGACACGAAATGAAAGTAGATTCAGCTTTTTAAACACTTATTTCGCTCACACTAAACATGCATAATTTCAAGCATTCATTTTATCAAGCATTGACCTTGGACTCTGGAGCGCTGGAACTATATTTTCACACAATTTTAGAAAATTAGAGCATTATTCTCAAACTTCATTCAGTGAAACACACATATACACACTAGTGAACACTAGGAGGCCATGAACACACATGCCCAGAGTGGTGGGCAGCCCTTGCTGTGGCGCCTGGAGAGCATTAAAGGGTTGGGTGCCTTGCTCAAGGACACTTAATTCGT
Organism: Microcambeva bendego; assembly: GCA_034509265.1. Lineage (NCBI taxonomy): Eukaryota > Metazoa > Chordata > Actinopteri > Siluriformes > Trichomycteridae > Microcambeva > Microcambeva bendego. Next base: position 8,066,670 of record JAYDZG010000016.1, on the reverse strand, counting down.
GACCTGTCTACTCTAGGAGTCAAACTGCCAACCTTCCGATCAGAAGTATAAAATATTCCCATAGAATTTTATTTTTTTTACAGCATGACAATTCGCTTTTATAAAAGCCAAGTTTGGTAAGAAAAAAAGAGCCCTGACCTTAACCCCATCCATTACCTATGGAATAAATTAGCAGCCCTAATTGCTTAACATCAGTATCCGACCTCACAGATGGCCTGCAGTCATGTCTCAAAATCCTTCCCAGTTGATGCGAGGCTGTAAAAAGCAGCAAAGCAGAAACCGCCTTGATGTTACTGCTCATGATTTTGAATGAGATAATTGGATGCTGAGTGTTGAAAATGTTTGACCGTGAAGCATTTTAACTGCTAACTAGAAGTTTCAATTCTAGAAAGTTCTGTGTTAATGCACGGAACCATTAACTCAGAGCCGGGTAAGCCTGGGTTCGGTTCACCTTTCTATGTTGAGTTTGCATGTTCTCTTTTTATAAACAATAAATAAATAACACATATAGAAAAAAAAGGAATGGTGAGAAGGAATGGAGGAAGGTTCTTCCTATTTGGTGAAATTGATCCTTGGACGAGGACCCTGATTGGTAGAAGATATGTCTGTGCAGAAGAAGGAGGACTCTGCTCTCCTTGGATGCAATCGAGTATCCATCAGCAGTGGAAGACCAATTGAGTGTGCTCCATTGGGAGAATAATGGGCACACAAGCAGTGAGAGTCCAAACACCTCGGTTTGAAACTCAGCCTTGCTACCGGTCAACTGGATGCCACCCTAGCCACTCGGATGCACGAATCGATGCAATTTAGTGCCGGTCCTAAGCCCAGATAAATAGGACAGCGTATAGCCATCACGAAAGGATTCACATTAATAAGGTACAGGTCTCAGCCGCAATACTTATGTTCATCTCTCAGGAGCAACGATGATGTTGCTGAATTCATTTGACTAGTGGAATTTT
>JAYDZG010000016.1:7996054-8007026 GCA_034509265.1 Microcambeva bendego | reverse complement strand
AAGCCTCATAAAGGCCAAGTTGCCACTATTGGGCCCCTGAGCAAGGCTCTCAATTGTTGCATTATAAAATGCAATATAAATGTTTATTAAACTAAGAGTTAACGGCATTGATTTGAAAGTGGGGCTTGAACCAGCAACCTTCTTTTTCTTTCGAAATCTCCTCTTAGAGATCGACTTGAGTATCGACTTGGAATAGTTTTTACCCAGGATGCCCTTCCTGACAAAGCCCTCACTCTTAACCCGGGCTGGTGCATCGTAGTGGTTCGGGGACACGCGAACTCCACACAGAAGGGACCTTGACTATCCAGCAAGCCCTCACACCCTACCTGATCAGTGTTATTCACGTCATGGTCTCTGAGCCTACCCTGGATTCTGTCATGTCGATGCCGATCAGAAAGATGAGCTCGGCGATGAAGAGGTTGATGCAGAGGTTCTTGTGGATGGTGTTTCGGTCACTCTGAAGGCCGCGGAAGAAGCAGAAGGTGAAGATGCACATGGTCAGGCAGACGAGAGACACCACGATGCCCACGCGAGTGATGACCGTCAGCAGCAGCTTGTGCACGCCGCCTGGACCCTGGATAGGACAGGACGGGACACGCTAAGGTACGGTTTACTTCTTCATGGAGGCTGAACGAACTGACGGGTTTAAAAAAGTGACGCCTGGCTTACCAATACTTCCTGATGAGCCATGAGGATTGCGAAATTGGTTAGATGGCTGCAGGAGCAGGTCGTGTGGGTTTTGTTGGACGAGACCAGCTTGCAGCCTTGTGTGGACCAGTATCCCATCATGCTCCTCTCGGAGTAATTCCAAAAGGAGCAGTTTGAGTTGTAGTAATGCTGCATCTGACAGAAAAAAATAATCAAGGGTTGATTCCTGATACCGTCGAAGCTTTAATTATGAAAGTAAATGGATCTAGAGGGTTGATCTTCCTTTCCCAGAAATCTTCTCTTCCCTTGGTATTGTTACAATAAGAAACAACCAAACCAACATTGTACTGTCCATGTCCACACACACATTCCAGTACAGTATGTGTGCTCTACCATACACCTTCATACATTTTCTCACTATGATCTATGTATCACTAAATCTCGGCAGCTTCCCTGGGCTCATTTTTTAACACTGAATGTTTGTTCGGTCGTATACTGACTGTGATTTACATGAGCTACCTTGCTCTCTTACTGCCTACATGGGGAACTACGGCCTACGCGGTTAGCATCGCGCCATTCAAAACAATGCGATGAGGTAGCACAAAGCACTAGCAACTCATCACAAATAAGTTCAGTTCATTGTCTTTAACCCCTTATCCTGATTAGGATGGATGTGGACACCCTGGGTGTGGCACCAGTCCGTCGAAGGCACCTACTGGACGATTCAGTGTCTCCGATCACCCTGGTAGCATGTCTTTGGACTGTGGGAGGAAACCGGAGCGCCCGTAGGAAACCCATACGGACACGTGGAGAACTTACAAACTCCCCCGATGCGGGGATTGAACCCAGGACCTTCTCGCTGTGAGGCGACAGTGCTACGTACTGAGCCACCGTGCCGCCCCTTATCACATATGAAGGAATCATTTAATTAAGAAGGTGCACTTAGGTTTGTAATGTCAAAATAGATATAATGAATAACGCAGCTTCCTGTTGTTGCATACACTACACACCCTCTGCTAAGGAACATTAGAGATCGAGCGTGGCCCCATTGATTATACGAGGTTCTAATAGGGAGTGTAATGGTTTTAAGGCATGTCTGGGAAAATCACACAATTACTTTGATAGAAGAGGAAAATCAGACGGAGGCTCCTCTGGGAGCACTTCCGACCACTTTAAAAGACAGATGATAATTGGTCCTCTGGTAATTTCATCCCGCGTTGTATGGCTAATCTGGGAGTTAATTTCCCCATCAAAAAAAAAAACGGGGAAATTGTATCATTTAGATCCTAATGTCGACAAACGAATTAGTATTCATTAAGAATTTCGTCAAGAGCCTCGAATAATCACCAGTTCATTCTTAGTTAATTTCATGTTCAATGGCTTAAACAAACTCCTCTCTGACCTTGCAGGGTATTTTAAATGAGCCGGCATCAGCAATCTCCTATTAGAACGTGTGTGTGTGTGTGTGTGTGTGTGTGTGTGTTTATAAGCGGCGCTTACATCGATGTGTTCCAGGGTAAAGATAACCGGTTCCGTTATATAGACACGACTGGACTCCTTGTTGATGGAGGCGGCGATGACATCAGAGTTCACGGCTACGGAGAGGTTGTTGCCGTTGGCGTCGGCGCCCAGTCTGATGGTCGCGTTCTCGGTGCTCAGAAACTGGCCCAGGTTTTTGTACAGAGCAAAAACCAACTTGGCAACACCTGCACATTACAATGAATCACATTACTCTGCATTTATATGGACACATTATATACAGGAAGATACAGACACAGATAGAAAGATCAGGCATCCCATCTTAATATCAGAACTATACTGTAGCTCGTCTGTTAGATCTGGCAACATGTCGGCGGTCTACCGCCATTTCTTCCCTGGACCGCGTTTGACAGATACTGACCAGTGCAGACCGGGAACACCCCACAAGAGCTGCAGTTTTGGAGATGCACTGACCCGGTCGTCTAGCCGTCACAATTTAACCTTTGTCAAACTCACTCAAATAGCAACTTTGTGGATAAAATGTGCCATGATGAAGACCTTCACTTGACCTGCCAGGGGTCATAAGGTTATGCCTCAGTGTACAAATGAGTAATACATTCAAGAGAGACGAAAAAGAAATAACAAATTTGTAAGAGACTAGGCAAGACTTCTCTACAGGGTGGCCATGTAACTACAAAACAATCCACAACACTAAACACACACACACACCACTCTCTAAACTCTGACTGACGCCCCCTCTGAGCGGTGCGCAGTATCCGACTGCGTCTTTTCATTCCCACGACGACTCTGCGTTGAGCCAGTAATAAAATCATCAAAAAATCCGACACCCGTCGAGCCCATCGCGGTTCTGAATCTGTTGAGGTTCGAACCGACAGATTTAAGATGAGTGTTTAACCACTGTGCTTCACATCTATATTTATTCGACACGAGGTCACACAGTGACAAGTTTTCGAATATGACCGACTAGACAGCTTGACTGATTCCAGATTACCGCCAGCTTAGCTAAGGAAGGCGATGCATTGACATCGGATGGTAATAATAATAAGCCTCCGCTGCGGTTTCTGAATGACTTATTTTTGCACGCCTCGTCTGGCTTTACCACCTTAATGCAGGAAGCTTCGAGGAATCAAACACGCCGTGCGCCCGAGAGCTACCGACTCGGACTCACAGGGTACACAGAGTGAGACGACGGGGTGGCGCTTACCACGTTCGCTACGGTTACAGCCAAAGGCACTTAACACCGTGCTTTATTAAGTGGAAGTGTGCTCGTGTGTGTGTGTGTGTGTGTGTGTGTGTGTGTGCTTACCGTTCCGACTGTTGAGCTTGACGGTGTTGGCAGACAGCTGGATGGAGACGCCGTCCTTGCTGCTCTGAGGAAACTTGAAGTCCTGCACTTGGCCGTCTGTGCTCAGCACGTACACGTCCAGAACTACGAAGAGACACGGGGAGAGTTTGGAGTCTAGCGTGTTTGATTTGATTGATTTAATCATTATTATTTTCATCGAGCGCTGTATCCCGATCCATGTTTAGTGTGCACTGTGGCCTCGCAGCGAGGTGGTCCTGGGTTCGGTCTGGGTCGTTTCTGTGTGGAGTTTGCATGTTCTCCCCGTGTCCGAGTGGGTTTCCTCCGGGTACTCCGGTTTCCTCCCACGATGCAAAGACATGCTACCAGGTGGATTGGAGATACTGAATTGTCCTGTAGGTACTGGAGTTGAAAGGATGCTTTTTTTTATTTGTCACTGTCACCCACGGCTTGCTCAACAGTAATTTTCGGTCTGTTGGTTCTGGGCTCTAGCTGTGAGACAGTAAGTGTGTTTGAAAACGTAGTTACTTTGCTTTCTGACTAGAGAAGGTATAAATCAACAAATATGTATTTATACATTCAAACATGCTACTTAGACCACACCGTGTTCCGCTACTAAGCTAACATGGTTAGCATTGTGCCGTTCAAAACGATAGGGACTTCCGAAATAAACTTCCAAATAAATCCCTGTACCTTTTTACAAATTAAAAAGCGAAAATAATTTATTACCAAGTCAAAATAACTTTCTTTTTCATCCGTTTATTTCTTTATTTTTTCCTTAATTAGGCAGCGATGTTCACTCATTTTACTCTGAACATACTGCTTTATATTTTAATTTATTTTAAACAGTATTGGGGGGGGGCAAATCTGATCAAAAAAAGCCCACCGAGTCCTCTCAGTCATTGTTCAGTGCTGTCGGGCTAATGCTTCTTTAAATTCCTAACAGCTAAGAGTTGATGGCTGAGCTGAGAGTGCACGTTTTAGACACATTAGTGCCACGTTGGGAGAGCTGTAGTCTGCATGCAGGAGTTCACCGGGGTGTGTTAGTCACGACGCGGGTGCTGTGCCGGTGGCTTCGCCCCTGCCATCAGACGCATTACCTCTGGTGAGAGTGCTCTATAATTCTACGCTGACTATGGAACTATGGGAACACTGGTAAATGACCTGTGTGTGTTCCGTGTGGAGAACATATCACTGTTGAATGTAAATGAAAGTCTAGAATGCATCTGTGGGTTTGCTGTTGGTACACGGTCGTCGGTGGGTGTGGGGTGTAAACGGCTACGAGTGTCCGGTAGCGGTTGAGAGACTTCCGGGTACTCCCATGCCTCTGTAATTCTCCAGACTTGAACCCGATTGAGCTCTGTGGATCCTCCGCCACACATATTCCAGGAGCTGTGGGATGCCCCGCGGTCAGCATGGGTACGGCGTACCGGGACGGTGTTGGGTCGCTCCGAATACGGCGCGATTCAAATCGGTATTGATGTTTGATGCATCGAGATTCACTTTAACCAGCAGAGGGCGCTTATGCTGTTCAGCAAGTTGCCAAATTAGGCGTAATTTGAAATGGTTTGTACCTACCCCAGAAATAAAAGGGAATTCATCATTCAGATAAATAGAAGATGGTCACAAATGCAGTATTTTATTGGATTCTAAAGAGAAATAAATGAATTTATAAATACGTCTAATTTAAATTTGTTAAAAAATAAACAACCCGGAAAAAATAGTGAATCGTATCGTGGTTAGAGTATATCGGTACATCCGTACTTGACAGTATATAACAAGCAAGGGCAGATTTACCAAAGTACTTAATCTAAATAGTCCTGGTATACTCTTTCAACTTAAACAGAGATAAGGAGCATTCCAGAAGATGTGAGTCACTGCTGTGCCACAGTGCTGATCTATCACCTAAACAGCACCACTAATTAATACCCCTAATTACTAAAGTAAGACCGATGGCATTTTAATACCTTTCCTAAGTGGTAGAAAGTGGGTGTAGTATCGACGGAAGCAGGTTCCAAATCACGCCGGTATCACCATTACTCACTTATATTGCTGGCTGGCACTTTCACTATCGCCGGTTCCATTAGGTTGTCGGCGAGGACGAAGGCTCCTTCTTCCAGAGTGTCCAGTAGCATGGTGGCGGCGTGCGTCTGCTCCGTGGCGTTCATGCCTCTCCAGGACTTGAGCGCTTCTGGCCGGAGGAGATTGTCCACCGTGTCCACAATCGCCTGCAAACCCAAAAAAAAGAAAAACATTTTGTCGGCACTTAGTACTGAGTTTAGAGGTCACAGCTGGATGTAGGCAGGACGTTATGACCACCTTCCTGATAGTGTTTTATCAGTGGTTATAATGTTATGCCTGATTATCGACTGGTACTCATCCCAGCACGTCCAAGATAGGTGCAGTGAAACCTAATTCAGAACAAATAAATAAATACGAGACTTGTTGTTTTATTCTATGAACTAGGATAAGAATTAGAATAAAGTAAAACAACATTCCCTAGTTTAATTTAGAGTTTTCAATTTATAAAAATCAACTTATTCAATTAGAATAATAGGAATGAGTCAGTTTATACATTATGAATCTGTATTTATTATTCTAGTGTACACAATAAAACAACACTGCAAATCTGGTTTCTGATGGTTTGGCTCTTCTCTCGGCAGAGAAATTGAATAATAATAATAATAATAATAATAATAATAAACTATAATTGTCGATGGCAAGTTTGTCAACGTGAACTGGTTTTGGCATCTGGAATAAAGCTTGTATTGAAAGAAACCCTATGACAGTATATATTGTCTAAGCAACTGGCGATCAAGGGCCCAATAGTAGCAACCTGGCAGTGGTGGGAGGTGAACTAGTGACCTTTCGATTACTAATCCAGTACATTGACCGATGACTAGATGACTTGTATATAGTGCACTGTGCTTGTCAGTGTAATGGCCAGTTTTTTCAGCACCACACTGTCTAAAAAGGCAGTGAGCTTAACCTTCTACGGCAGGTTATTCTGATGCACTACTTAGACTATTAGACTTCATTAGTTGCTCCACGTCCTGTACCTCCATCATATATGTATTGTCTTGTGAGAAAAGTTGCTTTAGTGAATGCTAGGATTTCATGCCGCCTAAGGAAGCATTAAATGTGCATTAATAATTCAGTCATTTAAAGGTACCTAAGAATTAGAGCGTCTACGTAGACAGCTGACTGGGTTTTTATTCGGCACGTACTAGGATGCTGAGAAAGTACGATGGTAAAAATGCTAGCTCAGTACTGGCCAGTAAGGCCGAACAGCCTAGATGTAGAGAGGTGGTCCTGTCAGGACGCTCTCAGTGCCGGTTCTTAGTCTTTACAATAAGAAGATTGTGAAAGGAAGGACATCTGGTGTAAGAAAAATGTGGAATGAGATATGCAGACCAGAATGAACAGCTGTGGTGAATCCTAAATATACATTAACAGCTGAAGTAAGAAACTAATTAATGCACATATAGGAAAAATCTCTTTACACTATTTGGTGTTGACAATTCTAATAATTTAACTTCAGCTCTACGTTTTTAAGAGAACATTTAATGCTTGGAAGTCTTGGTCGTGCTCTTCTGACCAATGTAGGATGGCATTGTCCTGCTGGAGAGCTCCACCACTATTGCTTGCATTGCAGGCTTTTCCCCTTCGTTTTCCATAAAGCCCCAGTGATGAGTGGACACTGAGTAATAACTGACCGTTAATCATTAACGGCAGTCGTGCACTCATGTGCCATCATGGTGACAGATAAGGAGCAGATCCAAATAAGGAGCAGATCCAAATAAGGAGCAGATCCAAATAAGGAGCAGATGCGATATTCAACATGGATCTGATCCGTCTATTGTTTTCAATCGTCCAAGGTTTCAGGCCGGGGTTTGATTAGACGTTTACAGTGTTTAGTCTGTATTCAAAGTGACTTATAATTAAATGTACTGTGTACATTCCAAGCTGCCAAAACAGCCCAGTGACTGTGATGCACTGTGCTTGCAAATGACTTAAGAGTACAATTAGAGTATACAGTGTAAGCAATTGAGGGTTAAGGGCCTGGCTCGAGGGCCTAACAGTAGCAACCGGGCCTTGGTCAGCTTGTTTACATTCTGACACCGGATCGTCTGTTGGATCGGACCATGTGCATCGAGGAGCCAGTCACTGGTTTACCACTGTTCCTTCCTTGGACCACTTTTAATAGATACTGACCACTGAAGACCGAGAGCACCCTACAAGTCCCACAGCTTTGGAGATGCTCTGACCCAGTCATCTAGCCGGCACAATTTGGCCCTTGTGAATCCTTTTGCTTTCTGGTTTTTAAGATTGCTACAGGGTGTTGCAGCTAACTAGGAAGTCTGCGTACATCATGATCTTCAGCTTCTTCTTAAGAGTTGCGCCTTCTGAATTATGTACGTTTGGTGACGGGGCTTTCAGTGTCACTGGCCCCGGGTTGTGAGCTAAATGCTCTTTCGTAGACTTGTTCAAATCTATTCCAGAGGGCTTTTGTGTGACTCATCGTTATGCCGCGATGATGGCACACGATTTACGATACTGAGTTCACGATACATTGTTGAAATTGAAGAGAGATTTCTTTTATTATTTGTCTTTGAAGTAAATGTATGATTATATTTTATTTATCTAAACAAGGAACGTCGTCGTATTTCTGAAGGAGGTGCAAACTATGCCAAAAAATGCTGGATTCAGGTTTTGTGTTTAAAAAAAGATTGCTGATTGTTGGTGAATCCTTACATCCCTAGTATTTCCATATTTATAAATGTGTATATTTACTTGTAATTGTTGGCTTTTCTTTATTTATATTGTACAGTGTCCAATGGTGTCGTGCAAGACACGTTTCAATTAAAGGTTTATTAGTATTATAACACAACAGGCAAAGTTTTATTTCAAAAGCGAAGTTTAATGATAGAGCCAAAGCAACAGAAACTCTCACTGTGCTTTTAAATCGCTGCGTTCGAATCCTGGCTCGTTGAGAAGCTTCGATTGAACGTCCGTGCTCTGAACGATTCGCCTTCTCCTTCTAACCGACACCTTGACGACGCGGATGATGCTCTACGCCTCGTCCTCGGTCGTGAAAAGAAGCCCGGCTTCCAGACACAATGAGCGACCGAGGCTGCAGATGAAATCCGGCAAAAGGTAGAAAAAAAAAATAAAGATGGACAAAAAAAAAAAAAAATCGGGTGTACAAGTTATTCCGAACCAAGGTCTGAGTGATGAGCATGGAAGGCGCTGGCAGGTCGATGCAGCGAGTGATAAAGTCTGCGAGAGGCAGCGTGGCAGAGGTGCGTGAGCATGCTGCTGTGCAGAGGCAGGGAGAAAACAGAAAGAAAAAGTAGAAGAGTGGAGGGGTAGGGGTGTGGAAAGAATACAGGGAGGAACGGAAACGCGATTCAGGTATACCTTCATATAAGCCCTGCATGTCCTTTCTCGCTTTTGGAGCTTTTTCATTAGACACAAGACAAAGAAAAAGAGATCAGAGGAAGAAAGGATTAGAAAATGATGGCAGTCGGGTACATGTCACCTTTTCACATTGGTTTAAGCATCACACTCCGGCTGATTTGAATGTCTTTGATGTGTGTGTGTGTGTGTGTGTGTGCAGCTCTGAAGGAACAATATTCTGGATTCATGGGAGAACATTGAGCAAAGAGCATTTTAATAAAAAATAAATAAATAAATAAAAAAAGAACGGCGGCATTTGACAGCTGGTGCCTGGTATAACCGGGGGCATGCCTATGGCTGGTCAGAAACACAGTTCTAGCTTGGTGGGCGAACATGGTAAAAGTTATTATTAATATCAGGTACATTTGAGGTCGTTTGCCGAGGTAGCTGCTGGGCACCAAGATTTGACTTTTTTCTTTACTGTGTAGAGATTAAATCTTTGGCAGGGCACCAGAAGCAAATGAAACAACCCCTCCAGCTTTATCTTGGAATTTCTCATGGCCGAATGACCATGGTATGAATCAAATCCCAACTAAAGGCGGATACAGTCCCGGGTATTTTCGGGTTAGGATGGGGCGTCGGCTCTGCCTGATTAGAAACGTGTCAGGGTCAAAAAACGTTCAAATCATTTCAACTTCTGCTGCGTCAACCAATAGAAACGAGGATGGGCGGGGACACGGATACACCGCTGGATTCCGAGCTGTATAAACTCCGCCCCTGCTCCAGCCACGTACACGCCCTCCAGCCCCGTACACGCCACTCCTTGCGTTGTCTAGTATGTAGTCACCATAAGGGTCAAAGTCAAGCAGGAAACGAGGATCCATCTTCGTTTCTATTGGTTGGTGTCCATTTTGGACCCAGACGGAGCATCTTTAGGGCACACAGGTAACCTCGGGTGTGTACGCGCCCTCAGACGTACGCTGTCGAGTCGCACCATTATGACCCATCAGTAAGTATCTGGAGTGACCGGCGTGTGCTGGAGCGACTCAGGAAGGTCCTGGTGGGTTGTGACATGTCTCAGGAGACTGTATATGCTGACTGCAGAGCATCCTACACCTGTGGTCGCATAGATTCTCAGGCTAGGGAATTAGGGGGTCAGGGTGGTACTCGGAAGTCTTTTTCATGGGGTTAAATCTGATGTGAGACATTTCTAGCCGACGTTTCTTTCATCGTGCTGCTGGAAGATCTGATGATCTGCGATGCTGAGAGTGCTGACAACACTTTGGTCATGAGTTACGTGCTGCACCCGTGGAGAGTAAGACGTGGTCATGATAGTGTGTGTCACATTTGACTGCCGCGTTGCTTGGTTTGATCTGTTTCCGATGTTACCGCTATTAAACCGCAGAGTAAAATCCAAACAATCTACAGATGATTCAAGACACGGGAACTAATAATGTCATTTCTGATCCCTTGTGTAATAAAACCAATTCTTTATGACTGACGGATCAACAATACGTTCATCAAAACAATAGAATCCATTGTGCCAGATGTTAGGTGCCTGAATAACGAACGATGGAGGATGAAAATTTAAATGTGTTACTTTGCAAATGTTAATATTTGGAGCTTCGGTGGGGGTTGGGATTACCGGTCACATAAAATACCTTTATGTGTCATATATCCATCTATAGGAGTGCAGTGAGATGAGATTGTTTCTTTCTTTAGATCCTAGTTTGTTTGGAAGTTAAGGTCAGATAGCGTATGCCGCCCCTGGAGCAGAGAGGGTTAAGAGCCTGGCTCGAGGGCCCAACAGTGGCTGCATGGCACATGAATAACAGAGCTACGATTCAACTCTTAACCTTTCAATTGATAGCCCAACCATACAATAGCTCCCTATTGCTTAGATCTAATGTTTGAATCTACTTAAACATTATTGGCTATGTTTGAATGTGTGTGTGTGTGTCAGAGGACTTGTCAGAGAGCTTCGAGAGCTAAAAATAATCATTTCATGGGGCGTAAGGTATGCAGGTTTGCAGGCCATAATGATTCACTATGATGACCCGTCCATAAGTGAGCATTCAGAGATAAAAAAGAAGAAACAATTGCATTTGTACAATATTACAG
>JAYDZG010000016.1:7970492-7983274 GCA_034509265.1 Microcambeva bendego | reverse complement strand
GGTCGGTAGGGGTGCTGGAGCTTATCGTAGCTCTTCAACGGGTGCAAGGCACAAGGTAACACCCTGGATGGGGCGCCGGTCCATCGCAGGTACATACAAGACGATTCGATATTTTGAAGTCTAGAAAGCTTAAGAACTCCACCTTTTCAGGATTTATTAATAATGCTTAATAAGGTTAGGAGACGGTGTTGTGATGAGACCCTGAACACCCCAGCGCCCAGCATTGGTGAATGTTCGTCCTGTTCCAGCCCGGAATTGAAATGCTGTGTGTCACGGCAGAGCTCGTTGGGTCGTCCGCTATCCACACAGCGCCTAGTCGTTCTGATATTAATTCACCCTCTGCTACAACAAAGACCATTTTTCTTAAGCTGAATAGACCTGCAGCCCTGAAATTAATATGTCTGTCGAACAGGCAGCCCTGAAGGGAACCTTCAATTAGCTGTCAGGAAAGAAGACGCAAAGAAATATTATGGAAGGGCTATAACGGCATACTCATGAGTGGCCAGGATGATAGACACTCGCCCGCTGCTTCTTAATCCCTCTAAACTTCTTATAATAACGGTGAAAGAGGCACGGGATCTGGGAGGATTTGATTCATCGGGTACGTGGCGATAATGTAGGACTTGGAAAAAGGAATTGTCGTCATGTGTTGTCGGCACAGAACACACACACACACACACACACACACACACACGTTGGGTGAAAAATGAATAATGACAGGCAGTGTGGATTGTATATGATGCTTAATGGCCACACTTAGCTGCGCGGAGCTGGATGTTTCACGTGAGTGATGTGTGGCCTGTTGAGGAACTGCAGATGGAGAAGGACGGTGGAATCGACGCCCGGGCTCGTGTCTGATGGAGACGACTTCACTGAGTAGATGGAGCCGAGGATGTCTGCTCTGATTAGTGCTTCTTCTGTGCTACTAAAGCGCGAATAATTACAGGCGTGGTGGTGGTGTGATGGGGGGGGGGGATCTCAGCAGTATATATGTAAATCTTCAACATTAATTATGGGTCTGAGTGCTTCAAAAAGTTTAGTCTGTTTAGTAGGGATGTAATGATACACTCTACCGACGATGCAATATGATTCACGATACTGCGTTCATGATATTTTATTTAACTAAACGAAATTAAAGACAAATTATAAAATAAAAAACCTGTATTGGTGCTAAATATTGAAATTATTGAAATATTTTCTGATCTTAGATAGAGGCACATTTCACTTTTGGAAACTGATGATTATAAAATTAAAAATGATCTTTCATGCTGTGCACGTAACACAGTGGTTTGCAATCAGCACTGTATTTTATCTTGATGTATTTATTTATTACATATATATTATTATTATTACTGATTACTGTATGTGCAGTAAAAGAAAGTAAAAAACTGTGTGAAGTGCCAAGTTTCCTTGGGGAGTGAATCGCCAATTCAAACATTGGCACATTTGCACCAATTTTTAACTGCCATTTTACATTCTCCACAGCGCCCCCCAACATTTTGTCAAGTAAACTTGTGCTCAGCTAATGTATTGCAGCTAAACACCCAATAAAAGAAATTCCTAGCTACAGACAAAAATAGACCCTGCTTTGATCTATAAACGATGGGCTCCTAAATTAGGCAGCCACACACTTAGTCAAACACGTCATGGACAATTCAGTATCTCCAGCTCTTGATGGAAACCCTATCAGACACGTGAAGAACCGATAAGAACCAAGCCGAACCTGTGAACTTACTTCCTGCGAGGCAGTGCTACCCACCGGGCCACCGTGCCGGCCTCCAAGCAGTGAAGAAAGCCATAATAAAAATAGTGTGTGTATGGTGAGGCCTTTATTATCGAATCTCCTAATTAGAAACAGTAGAAGAAGAATCTGTGTACTGTGTGTCGTAAATGAAAACACTAGTTCTGCTCCGGGCCATTGAACCACGGGACCGGCACAAATGACACGATTCAGGTGGCCAATAAAGAGCCTTTACTCCACCCAGCTCTAACCCCCCGATAGTCCATCTCGTATATGTGCTCTCGGAAGATATAGCAGTGTTATCATCACGGCGGGTTTCGGAGCAATCGGGGTTTAAAATGCAGGAACAAAGTGCGGAAAACGGCTTAATATTATTAATAGTAGCGGATTAAGCAGAGAGTGTGTGTGTGTGTGTGTGTGTGTGTGTGAGAGATTCCACTGTCTGGACCCCGTGTGGGTCTTGCATGCCAAACAGCAGCAGAGAGTTAAATGTGCAGGAAGGGCTCGGCTACCCTCTCGCTCTCTCTCTCTCTCTCTCCTCTCAAGTAAACGTCAGCATCTTTTTTTTCCGGACCTTCGGGCTACGTCTCGTGCTGTACGGGTAGAGGAAATATTTCAGACCTTGGAGAAATTTGATCTGAGCGTATCTACTCGGTGCTCTGGACGCAGCCGGACCAGTCGTATATATAACGTTTCATTTAGCATGTAATTTCATTTGCATGGATTCATTTGCATGGATTAGCACCGCTTCGCGCAGGTCGGGGTCATGGCGGCGGCGGTTTCGCGCACCTCTGGCAGGGCGCCGGTTCAAAGCGTTCTGGGTTTTTTGAAACATATATTAGGGCCCGATTTTGGCCCAGATGGTTGGATGGGATATCGGAGAGAAGAAAGATTTGATCCGATATTATTAGGTAATGTAAAGAACATGTACAGGTGCTCTGACCCACCTGAGTTTCAAAAGAGGAACCAGAATGATCAAATACCAACAAGTATCAAACAAATGCCAGACATGGTAAGAAGCCCCTCCCCTCCACCGGCTCTCTTAAAGAGGCAGTACTTAGATACACTGACGGCAATTTACAACTACGGACAAGTACACAGACAGAACATATTTGTCTAGAATTAACGTCATTGCTACACTTAACCTTTAAATAGAACACCTTTATTTGTCATTACACATATACAGATGTACAGTACAACGAAATTCTTTCTTAGCATATCCCGGCTTGTTTTGGAAGCTGGGGCCATCATACGGCGTCCCTGGAGCAGACAGGGTTAAGGGTCTTGCTCAAGGACCCAACAGTGGCTGTCTAGCAGAGGATGGGATTTGAACCGCAAATCTCTGGTTGATAATTGAGAGCTCTACCGACTAGGCTACTACCATCCCATAATAATCATCATAAATCAACCTAAATGACAATATATATATATATATATATATATGAAGTACCCTCAGTTAACAGGTGACACGTTATAGACTAGGCATGTAACAATGCACCATGAATCAGTAAAGAATCGATTCATACAAGGCACAATTCAAATCTTTATTCATTTTTAAGTCGTTAGACCTTATGATCGCATGATCAATTGCACCAAGTTGCGAATGGGCTTTCAAAATTGGAAGAAATAAAATTGGAATGAATAAAAGATACTGTACTTTATTTTACTTTCAAGATAAATTCCAAAAGGAAACTTGGAAAGTTAAAAATATCTATCTGAGCCCAATATCGTGACTCCAGTACCGTGGGTACTGAGTATGGTTCCATCCCTACTATAAAGTAAATAAATACACTGGAGAAACAGTTGTTTGTGAGAAAGGAATGGCTCCAGAGAATAACAGAAGGTTGGATTGATTAAATCCAGATGGTTTTATGGAGACTGGCTTTAGTGGTTAGAATATAAATAGGACTGAGTGCACAGCCCAGCTCAATGTGGCAGTTGTAAAAAGAAATGAGATAGAATAGAATGCCTTTATTTGTCTTATATAAAATCTTGGCATATCCGGCTTGTTTGGAAGCTGGGGTCAGAGCTGGGGGGGGGGGGTCATCGCCGTATGGCAACCCTGGAGCAGACTGGGTTAAGGGCATCGCTCAAGGTTCCAACAGTGGCTGCACACCAAATGTGTGTGTGTGTGTGTGTGTGTGTATACCAGGCCAAACACTGAGTTCAGGTCCTACAATCGCAGCATTGTCTCCTCACAGCCAGAAGGCTCTGGGTTCGATTCCCTGATGGAGCGGTCTGGGTCCGTTCTGTGTAGAGTCTCTGTGTCTGGGTGAGACTGGTGATACTTGGTTCCTAACTGAGCTGAGTAGTGCAGAGCAGATGTCCGTGTGGAGCCCTAGGTGTGTGCACTAGAGACTGGTGAACCTCGCTGCAGACTGATTCTGATCATGCACTGCAGAAATGTATCCAGCTGTGAAATTGCAACTCGGCTGCTGCATATCAAACAGTCAAGGATGCTTTATCAAAATGAAGCTTTGCTCAAACATCCAGAGGTCGTTTCGGGCTCCAGAGGCGACATGACCGTGAACAGTCGATGGCTTTAAGTGGCCGACAAACACGTTACGCGGTGTGGTCGCTGATGTAACAGCACATGAAGCACCTGCTGCTTTAAGGCCAGCAGAAATGTGGACCAGGGCTGCCCTGTTTGGGGCCTGTTTGACCCGCCTTCTCTTTTATTTTGACCCGCCTAGATCAAATTCGGGTAGCTGGGAATTTCTTTCGACTGATGTTTAACTACCTATAAAGCTACCTGCGATACATCAGCTGACAGAAATTTGACATAAGAAGGTGGAAAGGAGAGGAGGGGCGCCGTTGCCAGATTGTGCAGTCTTCCGCCAAATCGGGAGGATTTTGTTGCCAGACTGGCGGGGAAAGAGACACGTTGGCGAGTGAAAAAAAAAATTTGGGCTAGTTTGTAATCATTTTGGCAGCTTAAAATATAAATCAAAAATAAATCAAATAAAAAGTCCTCAGTTTCTATTACCTCTAAATCTTTTCTTTCATAGATAATATTTTGCTCTTTTTTTACACATGGACATTTTATCTATAAAAGCATTTATTTAATGCAATATTAAAAGTTTAAATGTTGGCCTATGACCGTTCACTGCGATTAACATTTGGGCGCCTTCTAAGGAATCATTCTGGCAACCCTGATGTGGACGGAAGGAGCAGCTCCGGAACTTCAAGCGAAAAGACTTTAATAGAAATCGGCTAGCACCTCAATTAGCTGATTATCAAGGTCTATGAGTTAATCGCGGCGGTGGCGACGATAAATAAAAACACATTAGCGGGCCGATAAAAATCGTGGATGGTTGGAGTTAAGTACACGAGAACCACTTATAATACTCGAATGCACCATAAAACAGGCAATTTCTTAGTTCATCAGCACTGATTGTGGAAGTAATAAATTGCTTTATTTTCACGCTGGAAAGAAATGACTTCGCCTGCATTATAGGGGCTGATGTAACTAAAAATCATCCCTGATCAGAACGCCTGGGTCCATTTCTTTATTGAATGAATTATGATTAACTGCTGTATGCCGCTCAATGCTGGCTCATACATTGTGAAATGAGAAAACCTGATCGGTTTGAAGTGCTCTCTTATTTTTTTCCGCGACCGTACATGTAAAAATGTGAAGAAATAAATAAATATCACGTGATCTGTGCTAGAGGACAACCCGAAACTAAAGTGCAACATAACAAGAGCAGGACATGCTATACACGGACTACAGGGTGGAGATAAACCCCCCACGATGCAGAAGTAGACGTGTCTTCCACATGTGTTAGCACAGAGGATCTGCCGCCCCCCCCCCGACATGGTAAGAGTGGCATCAGTGGCTCTCAACCTCTCGGACCATGAGCCGGTTTCATCTATAGAAATAACAGCGACGTTGCATGGAGGGTGAGGAATCCTACACATGTTGGGTGAGACACCTCGACGTTCTTCGACACTGTGATGGATTCTCGTCATTTATGTGGCACTGCTATTTTGGTTTTAGCTCCACAAACAGAGCAGCAGCTTACGGTGTTGGAGTGTGTGGAGGACGGCAGAGCAGTGCAGTCGTGAGCTTTAAAATAACCCGACAGCGCAGTCAACGAGCCCAGGCGGGACCGTCAGATCAAGTACTTCTTTATTTCTCACCGGTTCTACCACCGGTTCTGGACGAATGAACTATAATTACACTAATGGACACTTTAGTGGCTTTGTAGCTTTTTTAAAGGGGACATATTATACTTTTTTCACGGACAATGCCCAACTGGCTACTGATGAATGAAAACAGTCCAGATTAGCAGTGCTTCAGACAAGCTCATTTCTTTTTTATAATGAGAATGATTGAAACAGTGGCCACATTTCCGATCAATCCAGTTTACTTGTTCGAATGGGGCGGCATCGAGCACAAACTAGATCAAAATCGACATATTGGGCAATTACACCATGCGATAAATATCTGTGAACTAGTGTGTATGCTAATCTTGAACCACTGGCAATAATTTAAAGAACACATAGTGATCTTTCTATTAACAAGTCACCCTACACATGCTCCTCAGAAGAATTCTTAGTTGCCTTTGAACGCTGCTTACCGAGGTGCCTTGAGCAATCCCAGCATTCAGCGTGGCACGACACTTCTCACAACAGATTACAAAAATAGTGGATGGACGCGGCACAACAAGCTAATAAGCAGTGAGTAAAACTGTGGTGTTATGATCGTTGTAATTACTGCCTAAGTAGTGCATCTAAAAAACCTGCTTTATAAGTTTGATGTCTGATTAGAATCCTGATTAGGTAGATGCCTAGGTAGGCGGTAGGAAGCAAGGCTTCAGACCCAACAGACCCAACGTGTTTGGAGATCCTCTTTCTGCCAAAAGTCTATTCTGATCATGTTCGTTTCGAATGGGGTCATTCAAAAGAACATTTTAGGAGCATTTCAGGGACGTTTTACAACACGGGGTCATACCACAGTACGAATGCTTACGCAGTAGCTCCTAGACTCAGATGTAACACGGTCACGTTTTAAAAATGCAGAAAAAAAGCACACTGCACCACAGCACCGGCAAAAAAATACAAAAAAAACCAATGACAATATGGTTTTATAATATGGTTTCTTATTTCTATTCATTTTTCATTTCACTGTGCTGTTGCTCGGGTCTTTTTTTGTGCATTCGTGAAACAGGACTGCTTCCTGTGTGCTTTGCTTTTATCTCATCTGTCTTAATCTCTAAGCGATTTGTAAAATCCCTGACACCTAACACGAGGATGAACGTAAAGCTGATAATGCACACAGCTGTTAGCGAGCAAGTGGTACGCATGACGCTCCCGACTCACACAAGACATCATCGTTCACTCGGTCCGACCTGTAGAAACGGCCATTTGATACTGAATCCGGCCAATTCTGGCCTTGTACTTATTATGAGTAATATTATCATGATGACTTGTTCATGAGGGAAGATAAGGAACATGGTGTGTGAGTCGTGCTGCTTTCTTTCATGATTTAAATCCAGCCTCGAGTGCTCTGTGTACACTGTCGTCCTGGTGGAACAGAACCCAGCGGCAACTGTGGTTTCGTTACTTGGTCCAGAGTTCCAGAGTCTGTAGTCTGTCAGTATAGAGGACCGTGAATACATGAAAAAGTCTATTAAGACCCATTTAATCGTGGGATGCTGCCTGGTCTCTTTCCGTCAGCGAGGTTTATCTTGAGTATAAGTAAAGCCTCGTTATAGCGAGTCGGGGTAACTGGCGGTGTAGACTGAAACAGACTTACGGTCTATCATTTGTTTATTTCCATCCTGGTCAGGGGTCACAGGGACATTGACATTACAAATCCAAAGTGACTTCCATTAGTTACAGTACACGGTGTGAGCAATGAGGGTTAAGGGCTTTGCGCAAGGGCCACACAGCAGCAACCTGGCAGGAGTGAGGTTTGAACCGGCGACCTTCGGATTACTAGTCGAACTTAAGCCCCCCACGTCATCCTTTGTGGCCCGCGGGAGCTTAGGAGCCGTGTGAGGGTTCGAGAAGTTACGGAGGCGTTCAGTACTTTAAGCGCCTTTAAGCAAGTCAAGTCAAATTTTATTTGTATAGCGCTTTTTACAATAGACATTGTCACAAAGCAGCTTTACAGAGTTTAGGACCACCAGACCAAAAAACCCGTTGACCAAGCCAAGGGCGACGGTGGCAAGCTAAATTTACAGGAATACAGGAAGAACCAGTCTCGGAAGGGGCCCGTCCTTCTTGGGTGGACTGGAGAATGTTTTAAATAACAAGATTATTACAAGCATTACGGGTTACACCGTCGTCAAGGCGACAAACTCTGACCTTATCTGAGAAGGCTACTTTTTAGTAAAGCAGCGTGAACGATAACAAACCGAAGTTCATTCTCTTGATATCCGAATGCGTACGAGTCACGTGTGCTGAATATTTCTTTAGCGAGTTACCAAAACACCGTTACTATAGCGATCAGTACTTTTACACCAAATGCTCATGAGCGCTACGTTACGCTTGGTTTCATTTCGTTTTCTACTGGCTGTGTTATGTGGATGGATTAAGGAAGCGCGCTGAGTTTTATATGCGATGCTCAGAACCCACTTGTCTGTTAGCAGCGTAATAAACCCTGACATGAACTTTCAGATCCATTCTCCTTCCTCATAGGCTGGTGCTTTCACCTCTTCCGCCTTGGATAAGTGCCCGGGGTCACGAGTGTGAACCGTTCGTTTAAGGACGATGTTGGATGTGTGGAGTGTTGCTCGGAGGCAGGTACGTCTCCATTGAGTTGTTTCGCCCTGAGGAGAGCGGTAACCTCGGTGCTCAGATGGGCCTGAGCTGAGGGAACAGAGGAGCGTCTGAGGAAAATGAGACACGGATCTCTTCTGATGTGCTGACCGGGCCTGTCGTGTTTACCGGGAGGCTTCGCGGGGCACTTCCGGGACGGAATGGAAATGAAAAAATCATTCGGGCGTGACATTCGACATGAAGACAAAGGGAGATCGGGTTTGGCGGTGGCTCTGGAGAATTGAGCTTTACGCCGGGTCGAAGACTTTGTTTATAGACTTGTTATTAAAATCAGTAGATTACAGATGGACGGCAGGGACGGACGTGGATATTTGATACGGGCGACGCCCAACGCGTCACGCTTTCCTCCGAAGCTTTGCTTCAGCACAAACGGCAAATATCCTTAATAATCGTAATGCTAAATTATTAAGAACGTTTCAATTTTCCGCATGAAGCTCAATATTTTGAACAATTGAGGGTTCCGGGCCTTTGCTCCGGGGCCCAACAGTGGTGACTTGGCAGTACCACAACGCAATCCCGAGAGAACCGGAGTAGCCGATCCGAGAGCGCTATTCATTCGTCCTTGCTTCTGATTGGCTGCTGCCCTGTGATGCATCTCCGGCAGACGCGACCCAGCATTTAAAGTGTTTCTGGGGCATTTATGTGGTTTAAACACTAAATAAGTCCTTTATAGGCATCTACGGTAACGTCATCCTGACAAATCTTGGGATGTTACTGTATTACAGATGTTCTATGAGTATCTGAAGCACGTTTCTAATCGCCATGGCTTACCGTGAGCCGGGTCCGGGGGTCCGAAGGCCAGGTTGTAGCGCAGGACGTAAAAGTTATTCCACACGTACAGCTGGTTGTCCCTGGGGTTGTACTCCACGGCGGCGACGTACTGGTACTGGTTGGGGAAGTGGATGTCCACATACTCACCGCGACTGAGCTTGGTGTTGTAGGTGTAGTCGATGACGCCCTTGCTCACTTCGCTCTCGTTGTCCTCGTAGGTGGAGCGCAGCACGTGGAGCACGCCGCAGATCATGAAGGCGTTGGAGGCCGAGCGCTTGTCGTAGGTCGTCTCCCACGTCGCCTCGAAGCGCAGCGTGTAGGGGTTGAGCTGGCTCAGCACCATCATGCCGTTGTTCTGCTCGGTGGCGTAGATCACCCACAGGCCGTTCTCGTCCACGGCCAGGTCGATGTCCGTCTTGCCGCCCCACTTGTACGGCGAGGTGTCGTGGTAGTTGGCGTTGTTGATGATGGCCTCGCCGCTCTTGATGCGCGTCCGCAGGTCGAACTTGACGATGTTTCGGGTTCTCTCCTTGTTGAAGAACACGGCGCCGTCGTACACCACGAAGCCCGTGCCGTCCACGCGGTGGGGCAGTTTATACGTCGTGGTCTGGCGAGCGTTCTGGAAGTCGTCGAGCGTCGGGTACTCGATGAGCGTGTCCGTTCGGTACGGGGTCCAGGGCATGAAATAAACCTTGTCGCCGGCCTGGAGGGGGTCTTTGCACCAGGCGCCGGCTTGCTGCTCCGCCTCGAAGAGGAACGAGGGGTCTCCGACGGCTTTCAGAGTTCCGGGACAAACAAAGACTAGTGATAGGGGGAAACAAGTAGAACAGAGAAGAGTCAAAGGTGAGCACGGCGGAGCTCGGAGGTATTGCAATTCGAGAGGCCGGGCTGGTACTACGTCAGCACGGTGGGTGGGCGGTCTGAGACGACGGGGACGAGAACACACACCGGATCGACTGAGGTGCTACGGCTAGTCGACATTTATGGACTGGTTTTAGTCTGATAAGTCTGCATCTGAAAGGTGAGACTAAGACAGAATGGAAAAGACGGATAAGTTCCACTTGGCTCGGACATACTGTATGGGAAAAAGAAATCGAGACCAAACTTAAAGGGAATGAAGGAATGAAAAGAATCAAACGGAAAGGAAAAAAACAAAAAACAGTCCCTGTAAATAAAAGAACTGAACTCAAAGAGAAAAGGTTTGAACAGAACCATACACCGAGGTCTCGTGGCGTTTTGCGGCCTTCGTGCTACACCTAAGAGAAGCTTGCCTTTTGACTAAATGGTGCAAATGTCACAGCCGTGAAAGGATTCAATCTAAAGCAGCACCGTGGTTTGAGTCGTTTGTTGTGTAGCGTGTTACTTCATAAACACAGACATCTAATCAGGTAGAAGAGTCTTACGAGGCAGGCTTTAAATATAGACCAAGCAATAAAGCAAGTAAAAGAAAGAGATAAAAAGTGTGAACAGAGAGAGAGAGAGAGAGAATGCGAATTAAGGCAGTCTATTTAATAGGCTAAGACCTGTTACCGTAGCATGCTATGAAAGGGGACTTAAAAGCCAGGCAATAAGAGACTGTGCCAAACAGAAGAAAAAAAAGAAAAAGCACCCAGGGGTAAGGAGGAGCAGGGAGGTAGGGAGAACCCACTAAAGTCTCTAGTCCGGTCTTTGGATCAGCGCTAACGTTCAAGCCGCGAGTCTTCTATCATATCTCTAAAATGAGGCTCCAAATGCTCCTGCTTCAGTTTGACTAACCTTTACTGAATCGACCTGCTAGGATCAGAAAGGCAAAAGTGGGGATAGGAAGGTTTATAACGATATGCCACAAAGAAAAAGAAAAAGAAGAAGAAGAAGAAGAAGAAAAAAGAGCTAGAGGGACGTTAAAGGGTGTCAGTTATTTACCTTTTTGCTCCACTTCTATTTTAAGCGTTGGAAGAGAGAATGAAAGGGTTGCAAGGGGGGGAAAGAGAGATTAACATGAATTAAGTATAATGTCCATGAACACATGCAGTTCACATGTCATGAGTTAAAGGATCATTTACAGATGCACACCTAGTAAAAGAGAGAGAGGTTAAGAGAGCACTAGCGTAATTTAAGAAGAGGGTTGGGTTAGTCAGAAAGAAGCAACAATTCCAGCACACGGCATCTTCAATTTAATAAACGGATTATTATCCAACGCTCATAAACAGGAACTCATTTATAGTCACGTCATTTTATGCCTGATGCCCTTCCTGACACGACGCTCCTATTTATTGAATTTGATGTTTCAATTCGGAGGAGAAGCCTCACGTGAAATACACTCGGCACAGAAAGGACCCAGGGTCGAACCTAGGACCTTCTTGCTGTGAGGTGACTGTGCTTCCCACTATAGATACAACCAGTCGTGGAAAGAAATAAGAGACGCCTTCCATTTTTTTTAGTGTCGTTTTAATCTATAAATTACAGTAAGAATCCAAATAGGAATAAATGACGCTCTTCGTTTTGGTCAAACCCACCCAGAAATGAGAAAACCTAGATAAAAGTGTTTTTCCCCATGTGTACAGTAAAATGAAACTCTTTTAAGCACATCACACAATTTCTGGAAGCTTGGGTCAGGCTGACACTCTTTTGTGAGTGTTAAAGGTCTTGCTTGGCAGAGCTGGGATTCTCCCCACTTGAACCGTGTTGATTGATAGCCTGGAGCTCCACCAGGTTCTCTCTGTCCTACGATCTACACCGCGAGTAAACTCCGAGGGTTCTTTAAAAAGCTTCAGCACTTTTTAAAACTACTTATATGATATTTTTTACGGTCGCCTTCTTCGTCTCACCATTTCCAATGGATCTATGAAAGCGCTACTGAAGCTATAGAAACGTTTTAAAGATTCCCTCGTACAGATCTGCAGGATTTGAACCGAAGCTGAGGAGAATGACAAGGGGAAATGAATTCGATAGAATAATATACATACATAATACCTACGTTTGCAGGAGCAGGTGCCTACAGTTAGCAGAAATGTCTTGGTAATACAGTCTATATTCAAGTCTATGGATTTACATTTATTGTTAGGCATGAATGAACCCAGAGATAATGAGGGGTGTACAGTATTTCATCCAGAGTCCATCCTGGCAACATCGGGTGCAATGCTGTAACGTGCCCTAAACAAGAATATTGAATTGAACAGAATAGAAACAACAGGCCCTAAAACCAGCTAAACAGATAAAACAGCATGAACAGGACAGTAACACGGTTAATATTAGTTCCCGTTACTTAATATCGTAGTTACCTGCTGGGCACAATGTGTGGGCAGCGCTGAGTGATTATGATGACAGCGACATGTTTAAATTATGACTTGAATTCCGAAGGCCCGTGATAGATTTAAATGATCACCACATTGATCCCATTTGATTCATTACAGACAATAAGCTCGGTGTTAAGGCATGCGATGAACACTCAGGTCACAAATGCCATCAGATATGTGATGATTATTTGATTAAAAGGCTTATA
>JAYDZG010000016.1:7928941-7939784 GCA_034509265.1 Microcambeva bendego | reverse complement strand
TACTCCGGTTTCCTCCCACAGTCCAAAGACATGCTACCAGGTTAATCAGAGACACTGAATTGTCCTGTAGGTACCTGCGATGGACTGGCACCCCATCCAGGGTGTTACCTTGTGCCTTGCGCTCGTTGAAGAGCTAAGAAAGGCTCCGACACCCCTCGCTGACCCTCATTACGATAAGGGATTAAAGAAAATGAACTGAACTGATACTAGGCAGATCTGTTGCTTTTTGGCTGATGAGTGTGGAAGTGTGAATTTCATTCACACACACACACACACACACACACACACATATATATATGTACACACACAGAGAGAGGGGAGCTGTGCTGACGGCACCTCATCATGCTACACACTTCATCCTCGTTAAGCTTGGTGTCGTGCTGAATTCTTTACTCTTGTCCTATAAATAAATCCTCTAGTTACGAAGCTTCTTGTAAGCTGTACTGCACATTAAATGCAAACAATGTCATTATTAAAGAAAGGACAAACCGTGCTAATCATTTTATACTGACTAATATTCTCGGCAACCAGCATTGTTTTGGATTAGCTTATTTACTTTAAATGAATTGTCAGCTCCTGGATTTCTTTAATAAACCAGCTTTGATAATACTATCCATGCCCTTGCCACTTTTCTGGGTTATTGTCACATTGCGATGT
This sequence comes from Microcambeva bendego, assembly GCA_034509265.1. NCBI lineage: Eukaryota > Metazoa > Chordata > Actinopteri > Siluriformes > Trichomycteridae > Microcambeva > Microcambeva bendego. Next base: position 7,939,127 of record JAYDZG010000016.1, on the reverse strand, counting down.
AATCAATTAAAACACCTTAATAGTGACATTGTGCTTTTTTATTAATTATATTGTCCAGTATCAGGTATCGTTTGACCTAAATCTTTAAGAAATGAGGCTGCATTGTTATTCTTCTCATAATTTGCTTATTGGTGATCCCAATAATGAGCTAGTGGTCTATTCTACTGAGCGTCAAAATACATTTCAGTGTCGCTGAAACTGAACTGATGAACTGAAAACCGAGGGAAAGTGCAGCCAAGTTCATCGTACACACACACACACACACACACACACACACACATTGTGACCACTGTCTGTAATGCACTGTCAGGATAAAGTAATAGCCATAGCAACTACCGATTTTTACAGGTGGCATTTAAAAATTTCCTCCTACACAGGGTGAGACAGATAAACAAAATTTCTCCTGCCATTTACAAGCTAAAACTGCCTTTTTACAGTCATGTTTCATGCTTTAAAGTGTAGTTCTACTTGCACTTTTCTTTCCATACCTTTCTCCAGCAGAACTACACGTATAAAATAAACAGACTAATTACTGCTAGTTTTTCTTTCCATCCAATTCAAACTCAGCAGGACACAATGGTTAAATCGAACAATATTTCACACAAATTGATAGAAAGTTGTGTGTTGCAGGGATCAAATGTGCAAAGTATTTGGAAGCTGGTCTGTGACAACAACTGCCAAGTTCTCTGGGTTCAAAGTTCAGGTCAGAATATTGTGGAATTGAGTGCTGATCTGGAGAAAAATTAGGGATGGTGGTAGCCTAAAGGGTAGAGCTTTGGGCTATCAACCAGAGATTGGAGGTTCAAATCCTGGTTTTGCTAGGCAGTCAATGTTGGGTCCTTGAGCAAGACCCCTAACCCTGTGTGCTCCAGGGGCTCTGCATAATGGCTGACCCTGAACTCTGACCCCAGCTTCCAATACAAGCCAGGATATGCAAAGAAAGTATTTCGTTGTACTGTAAATCTGTATATGTGTAATGACAAATAAAGACGTTCTATTATTATTCTAGTCTAAAATTGATGCACCACAGTTAATAACCGAAAACAATTTCCCCAGTTAAATAAATTTGACATGTAAAATGAATTGATATTCTCTTTAAGCAGTTGGCGCCATAAAAATCTTGCCTGGTTTGTCACTAGAGCTACACGGCTGGTTGCCAGGTTCGGGATTTCCCAGCCAACTTGGGCTTAAAAATAAAAATGCATTTGTTATATTATTTAGATCAATAAAGGATATATGTCATCATTTCTTTGCACAGTATGGGTAGAGTGTCTCATTACATATCTACATACAGTCGTAGAAAAAAGTAATAGACCACTTTAAAATGATCATATTTTTGAGTTTATAATTTGTGTAATTTATAACATGAATTTGACCAAAGTGAGCAGTGTTGCTTTTCTCTATAAGCTAGAATACGTATAAGAAAAAACTAAAAAAAATAACATGCCCATAAATTAGAAAGTAAAATAAACTATTAATTTTGAAGTTGTCTCTTATTTCTTTCTATGACTGTATGTGTAAAAATAGTTTCATACTTTTTTACCTTTCACCCTTTCTCACCATTGCTAATATTACACTTAACCTGTAAATTCATTGGAATGAATCAAGTGATGTGAATAATTATAACTATGAATCTAAAATCTTGCATCCAGACCAAACATCCGCTGTTGGACAAGATGCCAAGGCCATAAAAGACAAATTACTCTTGGCTGGGCTGTGAAAGTTTCAGCCAGTTTCCATTAATACCCATTTGTTTCTAGAACCATAAACCTGTTTGGCCTGAGCTTTCCAGCTCTGACTCCAAGTCCCTATTCAGCACAACCTCAAAATAGACAAACCATTAATACAGACCAGATCAATACCGGGTATCATCCTAGACTCATGTGGGATCCAGTCTCAGACATTCCAAGTTATAAGTAGCCAGTGTTTGGTCTGCTTTTTGCTTTTTGCATGACAAACACAAACCAAAAGTAAGTTGTGATGGACCTTAATCCATTAAGCCCCCAGCCAGACACACACACTTACACCCTTACGGTAAATCCTAACAAGGATGAGGTGTTCTGCAGGGTGGGAAATGCAAAGGCAGTCACACCATAAGGCAGCCTGCTTTCTGTCCTATTGTGCTCTTATCAGCCTTATCAAGAAGGAGTGACTGTTGATGAAAGACCTGAGCTGCATCAAGGACTGATGGCGTATTGACCTGGCAGCAGCTTAGCACTATGGGAAGGCAGATTCCCAGGGCTGATACAAAGATCACCGTGTCACATGGTGGGGGGAAACAAAACAAAAAGAAAAGCAAAAAAAACACCAAAAGGGACAGAAAGAAAGACTTATAGATCTTGTTTACTGTGAATGAAAGAACAAAAGGACTCCATTTACGGTCTTTTTAATAAAGACGAGTTCTTTCTGGCTGAAGATCAGACAGTCCGGAAAATTCGACTTCATTAAGTCCTTTAGTTCATCAAGTTAAAGTTTGGGCTGAAGACACGGACTTCCAAAAAAAAAACAACACTGGAATGAGGAGCTGTTTTATGAGTTGATGTATTTCATTACACCATTTCACAGCATGTCAGTGGTACAAGCCTTTTAGGTTGTAGACTTGCCCACACACGTTCGGCTTCAGTGGAACAATTTGTTTGCACAGTCGTGCCCAAATTGCAACTTGACTCCCTCGGGCAATGGTCTAAAACAAATCTACTAAATATGTAGTGGAGACAAAGAGCTAGATAGTAAAAAAAAAAGCCAGAGCTAAAGTTTATGATTGCTTTGAGGCTCTAGGAAGAATATATCCTCGTTACATTACAAACCCGAGGGAACGACAAGAGCATATGACATGGTGACATTGTATTTGGCAGGTTTCTTTCTTGCTCATCCTTTCGTATTTGTCTGCCACCTGAGGAGAGGCATGTGCAGCCCTGTCAACTTAAGCGGTGGCACCAAGCTGAGGAAGATCCTTCAGACTGTGCACGGGTGTTCACATGGGGGAAAAACCAGCACAGACAGGGATCAGTTGTAGGAGGAATTGAGTACAATACTCTGCCATGTTCCCGATAATCACATGGTTTGTAGATGAGGAAAGCCGGGCACCTTCTCTGTGTCAGACAAGAGGTTCAAGCCAACATCCGGTCCTTGATTTGCATTAAGATTTTAAAAAAATGATTAAAAATGTAATTGGAAAAACTCCTACCAGATTCAAATGCTGCTGCTACATGTGTACGTGCAGTATTTTAAGATTACATGATTATACATGATTTACTGTGTAGTTATTGTGTATTAAATAGGCAAATAATGCAGAATTACATGTTACAGCTAATTTACTGATATAAAGATCTGGAAATGTGCTCGTGTATTGTTTAAAAAGTGTTTAAAAAATACATTTAAAACATTTTTGCAAACAATCAGACTAGAATTAAATGGAAATCAACAAAAACATTTTCTAAATAATTGCACTTATTTTATTATTTCATCATCATCATCATCATCATCATAGTTCCCCAATAAAATGAAATGAACGGACAATGTCTTATTATAATTATAATAATGATTATTATTATTACTGCTAATATTCTCTCATAAAATTTAAAGCACATACTATGTCATTATTATTATTATTATTATTATTCTCTTATAATAGGAACAGCACTGATTACCAACTCACCACTAAGCATTGCATTGATTGTCAACATACTTCAACAGTGCATAGCTTTAGGAGGTTCATAAGCTATGGAGACGTCGTGTATCTTTTAAGCTCGGGACAGTAATGCATGAGTGGCACCCCACTCTCACCATGGGTCTGGCTCTGAGAAAGCTCCCTCACCCAGGGCAGTTCTCTCATGACATAAAGTGTTGTGACATGCTTTACAGAGAGATGGATCAGACCCAGTCTGGCACCATTGTTTGAGGAGAGACAGCAGGTGCTGGCAAATCTATGAGGGGGAACATGTGATAAATTGAAACGCTCCCACCTTGAGCAAATTAACACTTGACAAGAAGCAGGAACTGACACGTGAATGAGCCACACCTTCATTCACCCTCTGACGACCATATTTGTGAAAGCAAAACGACTACACACTTCTTTGCATACTGTCAGTCTGCACTATATAGTCTACTGTGCGCAAAAGATACCCAGATGATAACAATGAACAAGATCACCAGTACACCATCCCTCACACAACTCTAACACTGACCAAGATCTCCAGTACACCATCCCTCACACAACTATAACACTGACCAAGATCTCCAGTACACCATCCCTCATACAACTCTAACACTGACCAAGATCTCCAGTACACCATCCCTTACACAACTCTAACACTGACCAAGATCTCCAGTACACTATCCCTCATACAACTCTAACACTGACCAAGATCTCCAGTACACCCTCCCTACCAAAACTCGGTTGATAACGTTATTAAATAATAACGAGTCCGAAACCTTCATTCATTTGCTACTTAGTATGGCTTGCTTATGCCGCACACTCACAACTACGCTGCCTGCTACAATGGGGACCAAAATTCAGTAAACAGTACACACTGAGTGCAGTGGACAGGATGTAGTAGACGATTTTGAACACAATCAATAGATCCATGCTGGCAATCACATTCATTAGAGTCAATAAGACTTTCACTACCTCACTAAAAAATTACCATTGTGTTAAATGCCTTCCAATAAATAGTTTACATCTATTTTACAAAGCCCTGTTATCAAAAATAGGAAAAATAAACTGCCGGACTATCGTCAGTTCGAACACTGCCATCTTTTGTGGAAGAGATATGATGCTGAAACAAGGTGAAAATCTTCCTTGAAAAAATTCCATGAATACAAATGAATTTATATCCAAGTATACAGATAGCAGTCAGTCCCATAAAATTAAATAAGAAAGATGAGATGCAAAGTTTCTCCGGATATACTGGGTAAGTGGGGGGGGAGCCCTGAAGCAATTAATCTTTCAAAGCTTCTGCAAAAAAACAAAAAAAAAATTCCAGCCATTTATGGCTATGGCAGTAACCCATTTAATTCAATTATAAAATACATTAAAAAGATATTACGGCCAGGGCGGAGTGTAATGAAGCATGTTTACTTGGGGATAGTGCTTATAATGAACAGTTGTAAGGTTTAGCCTTTTACTAAGAGCAGGACATCTGAACTACAAGAACACGAGTCATCTCGATCATGATCATCTTAGAAGTTCCATCTCGTTTCTGAATTCATTAAAGAAGATAAAAAGCCAAACACATTAAAAAGTGATGAATTTAAAGGATAGACTGTAGATTTATAGACATTTGAAATGATGCTAAACACTAACTTTATACTGCAAGAACAGAGAAATCAGAGACGGAGCGCTACATGGCTCAATCCTCAGTCATCTGATCGTTGGATAGTGCAGTCTGTATGATCGATGAGAGTCCTACACTGTGCGTTTTATCGATAGCAGACACTGAGCTGCACATCACAACATCTCACTGTCTCTCAGAAATAGATAGCTGAATATGTGCCTGCCTATGTGGTGCAGGAACAAGTGAGAAAGTAATAAAACAGACAATTCGGTTCGGAGGCGGTTGGGGGTTGTTGTTTTTTTTTTTTATTATTATTATTTTTCTTCAAAACGTAATGCATAATCAAGGCTCGCTACAAAGGTGTATAGGAATCACACTTGAGAAGTAAAGGCGCCAGACATTTGATGTGATTTATAATTCAGCTTAGATATTAGCACACTCGCGCAATTAGGAACATTGTCGCACCGGTCCTATGCCTGGATAAATAGGAGGGAGGCATCAGGAAGAGCATATGGCGTAAAAACTGAGCTAAATCATTAATGCGGACTCCTAGCGGGAGCAACCGGATTTGCATTCATTAGATACATCCCGTGTGGGGTGACACTGTGGATAAGGGGGTAGCACAGTCGCGTCACAGCAGCCTGGGTTCAAACTCAAGGTCCTTTCTGTTGGCCATTTGTATGTTCTCCCTGTGTCTGGCAGTCCAAAAACATGCCCATGACTGTATCTGAGATGAACTTGTGTACTGAATAACTACCGTGTGTCGTGGATGTAATCAAAAGTGTAAAACGTGGCGTTAAAAATCCTATTAAACAAACACGTGCTTCCCCTACTACTATGTGTTTATATTGTAATTAGCTATCTGTGCATTATGAAAATAATAAAAGTATATTAATATCTAAATATCTCCACGCTGTCTGAAATCCTGCATGCTTGGATGATTGTCGAATGGAAAAATCCATGTTGATCTAGAGGCACTTAGATCAACTTGGCTTGGGCACTCCCCCAAAAATCTGGCCTGGTGTGCATTGTGTGCATTAATGATGGGTCCATTAATGAGCCGTCCCCGTTCTCCGTTCTGGCATGAATGAATCTCCACCTCAAGTTTGAATCAAATCTCAAGCCGGCCGTGCATGCTATCATGATCAGTCTTTGATTATCCTGTGGCTCTCGTTTGCCATCGATCCGTGATATTATCTAGCAGGCTCTTACCTTCGGTGCAGTGTATGGCAGCCAAAGCAAACATCAGGCACCAGGGGCTTGAGAGACTCCACACTGAGCAGGCCATTGTGCTCGGCTTGGATCCTCTCCTCATGTTTGCTCGGAAATCTCCGCAGTCACAACAGTCCGTGCAAACTCCTTCCAAGGACGCTCATTTTCAGGGTCCGCACCTGAAAAAGCACCTATGAATAGAAAGAAATGCTTTAGATGTTTTTTCCCCCAAAATGTTCTGTATTGGGGGGAACTAATGAACTTATTTGACCCCACACCATTTCAGTTGTATTGGTTTTCTTTTTACTGGACTAAAATAAGACTTTTTAGTCGTCCTGTGAACATTCCAGTGACTGCTTCTAGTAGCCCTCATTTTTCCAATGCAACTTGATCGGCCAACTGGTTGCGCTTGGACCTGAACCTGCATCCTTTTGATTCTAGTTCAGTACCTTAACGGGTTGACCATTAGTGATATGTCTGTGGGCGGCACAGTCGCATCGCAATAAGGTTCGAGCCCCAGATGGGGTGGACACATGGGACGCACGGGTTTTCTCTGGGTGCTCCGGTTTCCTCCCACAGTCCAAAAACATGCCACTGGAGTGAACTGGAGCTCCAAAATTGCTCATGATTGTGTGTTTTGTTGAAGAATCTTGTGCCGTGGGTAGCCGTTTCCTGCCGTGTAAGTAAGTGAGTAATTGTAAGTGTATAACATGGCGTCAAATCAATCCCGATGAACAAACAAACTGCCATGTCAAGTCCAGTAAATCTAATATATCAAATAAGTAAAAGGTTTTTTTGGTTCGCTGTACGTTCTGCCTCCTGTTCTCTTGCCACATGACAGACAATATGCTAAAAATATAAACAGGTTCTTGCTCTGTCAAGTAAAGCTGTCGGAGGCTCTGAGGCTACTCGAGCATGTATCTGTCACTTGATAACTGTTTTTCTCCGTGTGCATGTTTACACCTCCTTTGTGCCCCGGTGCTCACCCCTCGCAGGGGAGTGCAGTTACTCCAGTAACAAGTCACCTAGGACCCCATTAAAAGCATGTATGCCCCTCTCTTAGGATGCTATATATACAACTCTCAAGTATAAAGTATAGCAAGTTGTGGGGGAAAAGGTACAAGCTTTATCTTCCGTTCCCAGGTAAACTCGATTCTGGCAGCTTTTGTAGGAAACCCTTGTTTATGTACTGTAGTAAAACCTAATGCAAAAAACTCTGGAAGCACAGAGGCATAGCTGTGCAGCGTGTTGCCAGTGAGGAAAATAAATAGATCACCCAGGAGGGCTGATCCCGTACGTAGGCAGATGGGTGTTGGGCTAAATTGACGACAACAGCTCGCCACTTTCATATCTTTGTGTCATGCTGAGAGTGGTTAACATGCTGATCAGTCTGAGCCACCGACGGCGCACACTAGGGCGTTCTGTCTGACTCCCGCTTTCCTCATTAAATGTGCCCAAGTCTCTCTTCTCAGCTGGAGGCCTTCTCTTGCTAAGCTGTGGCGAGGCCCGCCGATCAACACCTGTTAAGTGCTTGGCGAAACTGGCGGTGATCGAAACTCAGTCGAAGCGTTATGGGATGCCTCGGTGACTGGCGTTCCAAATGTTGTCAAGGGCACTAAAACTAATTTAGGCTCCCGTGCAAAGGTGATAATGCAAAGCGTTTTTCTATGACTGGTGCAAACGTATGCTTGGGACGTAAAATGACAGCTTGCACCATGTTGTGTTGACTACGTATGATACTAATGCAAGCAGATGTTTAAATGTTTTGAAAGATGGAAAGCCAGAGGGGTACCGACCCAGAGGCTGCAAACAGCTGTGCACGTCATGCAGCTGTGCTTTAACGCCAGAAGAAGCAGAAGACATCATCAGACTCTTCAAAGAAGAGGGAATTTTAAAAGCGCATTTGTTGCTTCTGTACAAAAGAGGGGCACGGGGAAAGAAGGGAGGAATTAAACTGATCGGTGAAAGGACAGTTTGAAATGGTAATGTCTGAATGGGGGAAACAAGGCACAGATGTGAAAGAATGCAGAGTTCTTTTGACCGGGACCTCCTGGTTTTCACTCCTGGGCAAGTAAGGGCCACCAGAGAATAAAGGAAGAGGGGGACCATTCAGGGCAATGAGGCCTGCCATAATGGGTTGAAACATAGGAGTGAGGGGTGACACAGATGGGAGGTAGACGGCATTACAATGAAAGATTGACAGCTAGCAAGTCTTGCTTGACCTCTGAATTAACTCTCCAGTGTTGAATAAACTAAAAGAATGATGCATGATCTTGATTGTGGAAGAAAATGTGTGTATAAAAACGCACATAAACTATGTCACTTAAAAATAAATTAAGTGTGGCTACAGGTTTTTTGTACAAATTACAAAGCAGAATCAGTTGGTTGTAATTAATTGTTTGTAGTTGTAATCAGTTGTGTGGATGGGATTGGAACACCAGTATTGGAACACCAGTATTAAAAGTTTAGTCAAAGTTAGTTACTTGTCTCGGATGCTCCACACCACCGATTTGCCAAGGTTTTTATGCCGGATGCCTTTCATGAAACAACCCTATTTATCCGGGCTTGGGACTGGCACCACAATCCACTAGTCTTTGCATCCCAGCGGCTGGGTATCTACAGTACAATTTAGTGTCTCCAGTTACCTTGGTGGCATGTTTTTGACTGTGAGCTCCTGTATCAACCCACATGGACACGGGAAAAACTTCGAAACTCATTTGCATGTTAACCATATCTTTAAGTGTGGATGTATATTAATGCAATATAGCATCAAGGCTCTTCTCTGTACTTGAACCCAAGTTGTTGAATGAGCTTCCCTTGACTGTCTGAACTTCTGAGTCTCTGGGTATCTTCAAAAAATGACTAAAAACTCATCTCTTTAACAAGCACTTAAACTGATTTGTAATTGCAAACTCAAACACACAAATAAAAAAAACATTTAGATGCGTTGTGACAGGGTTTCAACCTGGTTGTATTTTGAACAAGAGTTTGATAATGTCTAATGAATATGTAAGCACTTCTGTAAGTCGCTCTGTATAAGAGTATGTAATGTAATGTAAATATATGTTGTTCCATACACTCTGATGAATCTTATAATCCTTAGTTGTAATATTTATGTATATGATTGGTTGCTGTATGGCATGAAAAGCTAAGCAGCCTTTACTATTGGATTTTGACTACTTAAAACATGTAAGACGTCTTTCAATGAGGCAAAATGAGACGGTTTTTCACTTGTACTGGCAAGATATTGGGTCAGTGATCGGATAACATTACTGTCCCACTGAGCCAGATATCGGAGAAAAAAATCAATGTATGACCTCGCATAGGCCATCTGATGTATCTCAACACATGGTCGGATGACAAACACTCCCTCAAACTGCTATACTAAAGATGGCCAATTAGCAAAACAAAAAAACTGCATGGTTAAAAAGAGAAAAGCATTATGTACATGTCTCTATCTATGTCATGAGTAGTTTTTTTTATCTCACCAGAACACAGTTAAAACATTAATTCAGTTCAGGATTTTAATGATGACTTATGATATTAATGTATTGTTGCTTTATTTATACGACTGGCTAATTATCTTATCCTTTATATCCTTTAGTGATTTACTAATGGATCTTGCTGCAAATATATCAATTTTACCACCCACTCCATTGATTGAATATAGCAATCCCTTCTGGTTGAAAAGTAATGGG
>JAYDZG010000016.1:7899792-7918587 GCA_034509265.1 Microcambeva bendego | reverse complement strand
TAATTTCGGATGACTCCAAATACCTGGTCTTATTACACTTAGATGAACCATGTCGAGGCCCAATCCTAGAAGACGACTTGTGAGATTTGGTGCAGACTTGGTCATTTTTTCCCCAGCAGGGCAGTTATTAATTCCACACAGCCAGGTCAGTCAAACCCTGGCAAACTAAATCTCGTGAAAATTCCTTAGACGTGATCATCAAGAATTATGGATGTGGTGACAAGCTGAATATATATTTTTAAAGAATACATTTAAAAAATGTATTTTACCAGAAAATGTTAATAAAAAAGAATCACTATAGGATGTAATACCCTCTCAGTGCATGTACACTGACTTGAATGGCAATTAACAGGCTTGTCCAATGGCAATACAATAAGAGATGCATCCAAGTTTCTATAGTCATCCTCCATAAGCTGTGAAATAGCCTTGGTGCTGAGATGGATTTTTATATCCTGCCATCACAATCTGTACCGTTAGTGTTGCCCCTGTCACATTCTACCTCTAAAGTTACAAGCACCGGGCTTGACTTTGCTGATGGTGACCACGTATGCCTACAAACAGTCCACTATTTGTCAGTTTATGATTTATTCCGAGTCAAAGAAAAAAGTTAAATTCAACTCGGACTACATTTCACCTGAAGTATAGCATGCTATCAAAACACCACCCTGCCCTCTGCTTCCTAGTGCCCTTCCCTTAGAAGTTCCTAAGTAGCTGGTGTGTTTGGTGCCAGAAGGACAGATCTCTCTCCAGGAGAATGACAGCAGGTGCAGAATGGCAGTTGTCGAGTCGTGCTAACTTGCACCATGGTCAAGATGAGAATAACAGAGATAGCCATTCACCAAAACCTATTTATTGCCTCTGCACAACACATCGTTGTCTGGACGTGCTTTCCCAGGCCCTTGGAGCATCTCCGGGAAAGACATTACAGAAAAAAGCAAATATTAGAAATCATCCAGCTGTTAGGAAAAGGGCCCTAAACATAAGAGCTGTCATTTCTGTGATTTGCGTATGATAAATGGTGTCAAATGCTGAGAAGCATGCTTCTGTGCTCACCAGATGAACAGGTTAAGCGTGACAGCATGTGCTATGTGGAACGGTTCCCTATCAAGTAGATCTGTGCTTGGCTGAGGTGTAATGACTGCTCCCTGTACGTAATTAACTTTGGACTGCAACCCTGTTGATGGCTGGAATTAAATTCCTTAGTTTTATGTAAAGTGGCAGTGCACAGTCGGAGCCGATCAATGGAAATGTTCTACCCTATAGTGTTGACTGCAGACTACTTATTATCTAATCAGGACACACACTTGACATTACTGTGTGTAAAACCAAACATCGGTTTGTTTAGGTCCCTCAGCTAAGTGAAAAGAAGGAATGATGTCTATATTTGAAATGCAAATTCAGTGTGATGGGGTCATTGCTAGTTTTAGAAAGTCGTTTTTGTCTTTGAAACGCAACGTGACTCAAAATATATTTACCTAGAAATAATATTAATATTAGACAGTTATCCACACCTTGTTGAAACAGGTGTCCGGAACCCTATAATATGGAATGTGTCGACAGTTGCTAAGATCATGAATTAGCATTCCTATATACACACACACACAAATATTGCACATATTAGAAACGTGTGTCTCAAATTTGTTTTCATGACATACAGGAAGTATTTATTGATATTTATATTTAAGTGCGGACTAACTGATGGAAGTATCAATACAAATAATGAATTCACGAACAGCACAGATACAACAATGGAAAAACCTTTACAAAGAGTTTTACAATTTATAATGTGTTTGACCTTTATTACCAGTGTTTCATCTTCTTCTAATTCTTATTCTAGTTAATAGAATAAAACAACACTGCTCGGTTTGGTCCAATAATTATTTATAAATTATAAAACTAAATAACTAAAAAAACTCAAGTGGTCTCTTTTTCAAAAAAGGAAGAACTATTCAGTAACCTATTGTTATTTAATGATATTACGTATGTAGATACAAATCAAGCTACAAATGTCAATGCATTAAAAATAAATAAATAAAAAGAACCTAAATCTATCTGGGACAAAGCATTTTACCAACATTTTATAGAATTAGTTTTGCCATTAGAAACACCTTAATATCACTGTCAGTCCAATTGATTCAATACAATACAAATGGATTGTTAATTTAACCAGAAATGGTCCATAGTTTAAGGCACTACGCATTCCACATGCTTAAGTAGGAGGCAAACAAGCAGTCATGATAAAACCTGGAAATGCTGAAACAACACTGAAGAAGCGAGCAATGAGGAGCAATCTGCCGTGAAGCCGATACCCTCCACAAACCTCATGAAGACAAAGAACAGTAATGCACATCGGACGGTTCCATATTTAGTCGAATCAGATCAAAACAATGGGCAGATGAAACAAAAATGAAAATATATACAGCAGTTTGATTATTATACAGTGGAGGTGGAACCATCACGATATAAAAGGTGCTTGCTGCCAATTAGTAGACTGAAACATAACAAACAGTAATAAGAAAAAACTAAAGATGACTTAAAGGTTTTAAAATAACCAAAAGATTAAGATTAAATAGCTGTCTTGGCCTTTCATATTTAGAGATTGTAAATTATAATCTATATATGGCTTTGAACATCTGACTGGATATTTATGTTACAACTACAAAATAACCAACGTGGTTTACTTCTTGTTTCCATTCACGATATCCAATCTTTAAGTTTGTACTGCTGTAAGTAAACTCTTATTTACTCAGCCAGCATGGGTAACATCTTGACAGTAGTCATGCCCAAGGCCAAACCGCCTGAAGCTAAGATAATCCAGGCTCTACACCATCCTACAATAGCACAGTGGAACCACAGGTTCGGGTTTATCATTCAAATTAATAGCACAGAACAGAACCAACCGCTATTTTTCTACCGCGTCTTTAACGATTTAACGCACCTGTAGTCGTAAAATTACAGAATTTGAGACGGTATCTGACTAAACGCTTTTTAATTTTTTTTTTTTAAATCTGTCGAGGGCTCCAATAACAAAGCTTTAATAATAAATATTTTACAATTGACCATTTACCTCATGCGAGCAAAATAAGAAGTTCGTGTTTTTGTAGGTGTATTACAGTAAATATATTTGGCGCACGTTCTATGGTAATATTGTAATAACATACAAACTGTAAAAGAGAAAATATTTGAATTTGACTTGGACTATATCATCCATCCTTCCAAAAACAGTTTAGTCGAGTCTCATGATTACTGAATAAATACCTAAATACCTAATACCTTACACGTTTGACAGATGTAAAACCAGTTAAAAAATTAATCCTCATGGATAAATATCACCCTTAGTTTCTGAAATGAATGATTCGCTGTGTCGTACTTAAGTTCGTATCTTCATCACTTTCATTCACTAGGAGACATTTTAGGATCCAGACTGAATCCCATGTCGGTCAAAGTTTGAAAAGCTGTGCGAATTTTCTTTTCATTTTCTTACATCTGTCAAGGACAGCACTGCAGGGAGAAATTACACTGCAGCCCATCTCCCCTCACCATTCTGAAATAACAGGTCTGTCTTGTTGAAAATGGGGCTTTTAAGTGTGGATGTGATGCGCTGTGGTGTAATCCGGTAGAGACACAACCCCTTCTCCTTGGCAGCCGCCTGAGAATTCTTATTGCCACCTCTGCCTTTCTCTCTCCTTTTCTCTCCATCTGTCTATCCCATTTTCTGGCCTGGAAGACGCCGTTGTTTAGTTTATGCTTCTTCTTCATGACAGTTATTGATTTTTTTTTTGTATTGCTTACAAAATACAGCGAGTTAGTAAGTCGTTCGGGCTTATTTCACTTCGTTGGAAAAAGCTAAAAAAAATATATTTCTGCTTTCTAGGCTAAAATGTACACACAGTACACAAAAATATATTTTTTTATTATTATAATTATTATACTTTAATGTGATTATTCGATCAAGTTTTATAGAATTAGGCCATCAAAACATAAAATTTTAAATGTGCTGTTATTTCTTTTCATGTCAAACTAGAGCTATTCTCCTGAACCTAATTAAAGTAGCAGACCATGATCCTTCCATTTGAGAGGGCACCAAATTGCCAGAACAGCTTGCAAGAATAAAAAAAAAGCTTCAGACATTAGCGGAAAAAGCACTGCCCGGTCCTGATTGTTCGGTTGATTACCAGTCGTAAAATAAACTCCTCTGTAAAAAGCCAGCATTTAGCCTTCCGAAGGTCCTATACTCGAGCATGTTATATAAAATCTGTTAGTGCCTTGTTTATTTTCTTTAAAATGGTGGGTAGTTATCAGCACAGCATGGATTCGAAACACTGTGCGAACACACGGCTGGGTAAAACTGAGGAAAGAAGCGTTCTGACTTGAGATTATTACTCTGCCCGGCGCGTGGCTCAGCTGTACGGAAACGGCATCGATTATGTATAATCACTTTTTCTCCACTTCTGCGTAAAGGCTATTCCCTTTCCTGCATGATCACTCGCGCCCTCTCGATACGCGAGCGGTAAAAGAGCAGCGTTGAGAAGAGTCGAGTGAAAAAAACTCTCTCACACATATTTTATTTCAAGTGGCCAGACAATCACCGACTAGCCAGATTACGTGCGGACGTATTAAGGAATGCCACAGTTGAATCGAACCCTCTGTGTCTGACTCAGCAGTGGACAGTAGTATAGTGACTTCTAGTGAGTATTAGGGAACCGGTGAAAATACCGGGGTAGAACGGCAATCCTACGCTTTGCCTCATAGGCCACATCCTGACAACAATAACTGTGAGTGAACAGTCCTGCTTATTTTTAAGTCAGTCTATCCTGGCTATATGTTGGCACTCTGGGTGCTCATCAAAAGCTTTAGATTTTAGATTTCATAATATTGACATATGTGGAAAGAATTCTATATATTTCGACATACTTAATCGTCGCGAATGTGAAATGCATCTCCTCGATATGTGACATATGGTGACTGTCTTTAACACAAAACAAAGTCTCACAAATCACAGTCAGCTGCTCTACTGAGCACCTATAACGCAAATGGGGGAAAAAGCCGCCTATATGAAAAGTGGTGATCCTCGATCCAGAACAAACTGAGCTTTATGAGCGGTTATATTCTGGTTTACTTTATCAACACAAACGCGCAGAGCAGTAACAGATTACTCATTTAGCACAAAGGGCTTGTGCTTGAGTGTGTACAAATCACAAAGTGATTTACACAAATACAGAGCCTTGGTGATTTTTTTCTGAGCAACAAGAACAAGTTTTTACGGTAGAACAAGAAGCAAGGGGAGAAAATACGTAAGCGTCTTAACCCGCCCGTCTACAGGGCCCATTAAAACTAAAAGGGTTGTAGTGTCTACTACGGAAACAGCACAGGGGCCACTTTGAAATGCTAATGGTATGGCTTCAAACAGGCCGCATTCACACGTGCATGAATTCAAAACATTTTGGAGGGTGGGTGTGTATTCAGGGGGGAGAGCACAAAATAGCAAGAGCAGTGAAATACGAGCAGTGTTAAAAAACTAAAATCGAAAAATCAAAGAACAACCTTGACCAATACCATGTGGTGTCATTTAGTCGGCATACATGTAAAACTCTGCTAGATGATTTACTTAAGTGTAAACGATGTATTAATGACATACACCAATATTCTAATTAACTAATAATATTTTCAATTTTATGCACTACTTTAATGGCAGTTTTACTTCGTTTTTGCAACTGTAAGACCAAATGCACATCCAGTAATGCACTTCGCTTGTTGCATGCCTTTAAACCTTCAAGAATTTGGAACATATATCACTGATGCTTTGCCTGTAAATGTCAACCACATCACAATATTTCTTCCAAAAAGATTGAAGGTTTTTCATTTTCCACATCCATTATTCTCATAGATGACTGAGAGCACACCACACACACATACTTAGAAGACCAGACTTGATTTTTGGCTTGAAGTCGCGCCATGTATTGAACCATGAAAGACAACATTGCCAACTTTTAATGCGTCTCGCTAATAGCGTACAGCAGAAGTGTGCCTAGCAGTGTGTGAGCCGACCTGCATCTTAGTGCAACACACAAGCTCATTCCACACACATGGAAGATGTTAAGGTAAAGACGAATTGAGTGACCATTAGGCAGATAATGATCGCATGTAGTATTGTTTAAATATTTCACCATTACTACAAGTGCTTATGGTCTGATTAGACACATTTTAAGAATATTTCACTAGTATTCCAGTCTTGTGAAATACAGTGTGTCTACGAGTAAACAGATTTATTTTTCACTCAATGCTGTAGTTAGTCTGAGATCACACAAGCATCTACACAAGACGCTGAATCACTTTCCATATATTTGTGGTAAGATTTAGACAGATTTGGGTTAAGCACTCAGAGTTTTTATGCATCACCGATGTGTTTAGTAAAATATAAGGTCACTACAAACCCAGTGAGTACTTAGTTAATGATAAACTCAAAAACAATTACTCTTGCTTTGGGAAATAACAAATGTGTGTAGTCAAAATATGAAAAGAAAATGTTCTTTTATGCGATTTAGTCAAATATAGGTTAAATGTAGTGTAAAGATGGGGTTTTCTGGACAACTCGTCAAAGACAATGCAAAAGAACTCTGATAATAAGTGCTCATGATTTGCAGTCTATCCTATTTCAAATGTTATATGTCCATACTGGTTATAAATCTGCATAACATTCACAAGTCTATCATTTAGCACTTAACATATTCGTGCTGTTTCCTGCACTGTAATGAACATCTACAGCATTTCAGCTTGTAATTTTACATAATGAATATCTTTACTATTTTTAGCTTGTAATTTTGCATTGAACGTGTTCATGCTGGCCGAGGCGAGAATAAAAGCTCATAAACAGTTATAACGTTTATAACCAGCGCGTGGCTCTGACCACGTTCAAACAAGTTCGTTTTAAATATGACTTTTTATAAGGCTTTCACCGTGTAGTCCATTCGTCAGGCGTTTTAACGAAAAGTTAAGAGAAAATTTACAACCTGACGGGCCATAACTTGTCAAAAGTACTAAAATTAGTCGTAATTCTGTCCCTAGTCGACTTTAAATCATTTGACGGGTTTAGTTTGGAACTAAGTCGTCGAGTTTGTTATATATGTACGTATTAATTTTAGTTAGCTTCAATTCATTCGTTATAATTGTAACGATATATTTGTTCTCATCGAGCTAGTTGTGTCGTGATAAGCTATTTCTCAATTAGCAATGCTACTCCGTTTACGGTCAATTTAGCAACTGGTTACTCCTGAGAAAGTTTGTTCGTTATATTTTTCAGATATTAAAATAACTAATATTTGTGGTTAATTTGTTTATTTGTGAGGTAACAACTTGTAAACTTGTGCATAATTATCGCTAGTACGAGTTTTTTTTTTTTTTTTTTAGAAAACGGATGCTCGTTGTATGTGATTCGATTAGCCGTTACGTGTTCGAAAACTCCAGAGGTTTCAAGGCTTAAATTCAACTTGCTTACGTATTTATTGTAGAAATTAATTAATAAGAATGAAATCATTTAGCTGACTTACCTGTTGTTCAGGATTAAAACAGTGGTGAGGAGTAGGAGTCGGGACGGACGGTGCAGGCAGGAGTTTCTGTGGTAAAGCCGAGCAGTCAGGCTGCGTGCTCGCTCGGGGACGCGCACCGGTGTCGTTCGTTAGCGGTGACCGGTGTGCTTGTTTTGTTCCGACTCTTTACGGTACAAAACAAGAATAATTAAGTACAAGTCCAACTGTGCTGGTCTGTAAATGAATCAAAGACTCGGTTCAGGTCCGGTTCCTGTGGTAAAAAGATGCGCGCGGCGACGCAGCTAGCGACAACCTAGTGTTCAACAACTGCTCTAAAAGAATCAAATATAATTCGTGAAAAATAATAGAAAACCCGACTTAGTGAGCTTATCCGTGGGGTCTTGCTCAGCACGAGCGGAAGAGCTGAACGGGTTTTATTGAAGAGAATTCCTCTCGCTCGTCTGCTGATGTTTCATTGCGCGAAAGGAGCTTTTCGAAAAGGTGAGACGGACCCAGCTTCCACACTCGCGCGCACTCACGCGCACTCGCACGCTCACTCAAACACGCCGAGAGAAGCAGAATGGGGAGCGCGAGACGTTCGAGTTGGCGCGAAACCATGATGTGGATTCAGAGACCGGACCGAACCAGTTTTCCTCTCACACACCGACTGCTAACTAGCTTATATTTATAACCACCGTAATGACGAATGCACACGTCGCTGCTAAACATTTAACTTAATTTAAGTAGCTTAAGAGTAAAAGTTTGTAAGCTGACTTTTGAATTTGACAAGAGAATAACTGTGAAAATACCAAATGTTGCCCTCTAAGCATTTTAGCATTCAGAAATCAATGCATTTTTTGTGTCTAACTCACTTTCCTAGCTAAATAAAGTTCATTATTAATTTTTACAATGCATTACATACCAAGTTCTATCTATTTTGTCATTACTTCGCTTTATTTATCATGTAAAATGTTCATTTTTGTTATGAACCGTGACATGCCGCCATAATAGCGATACTGAAATTTAATTATTTTAGATACCCATACATTTTACAGATGTAAACAGGTGTTTTCATTGTACGATGCAGACCTGCCCAGATGATTACTTTGGTATTCTTTTAAAAATATAATGCTGAAAATAGATTTTAAGTGATCTATGTATTGCAACGTAGTAGTCCTTGAAAATGAACACATTTATTTGTTAACCGTAATCTTTTGAGGTGATTTTAACAGAATTGTTAAAAAATAGTTTTTTTAATCTGTTTAGAAAATCATGAAAATGTAATTTTCAATCAGCTTATTCTGTCTGTTTTCTGTCTGTATTATTATCCTTATATTAATATTTTTACTTATTTTCTACTCGCCGTTAACATTCTTAACACTATGAGTGCAAAACAAAAAATGTTTTTTTTTTACATTTTATAAACAAAAAATGCTTCTCATTAGCTGATAGACCATTTCTTTTGTAATTCCCTTCTTTTTATTTATTTTTTCCTTTCATTGAATTCCATTTCTGTTGAAGAGTCACATACAGACGAAAGCCGAGCTGTGCTTTTTACACTAAAGAAGAAAAAAAATGAATTTCTGTTTTCACTGTTGCCCGTTTTCTACTTCATTTGACCTGCTAACATGGTTCTTAATGCCAACATGGGGGACTCGATCCCTCTCTCAGTAGGCAGTCCACTCTATTCATCCAATAGCCACAGCCATTTTTTTTCTTTCAGTAAGACTAGCATGCATCAAAAGCAGAGAAAAAGTGTGGATTGCTTTTTTCTTTCTCTCGAAACTTAACCTTAATCAGAAATAGAAAAGCTGAAGCCATGCTGCGATTCACACAGCTAAACACTGAGAGAGAAGCCACGGTAATAGCGACGGTCTGATTCAAGAACTAAACATTCTTTTTGCTTAATAAAATGGCTTCATGTTATACAATTTGTCCAACCCACTTCTGAGGCCATGTCACTGCATTTGAGTCAAAACCTTTCACTATTGAACAACAGTCTTAAATAACAGAGGCCGCAGGGGCGGGCAAAACATACTAGCCAGTTATTACAAAAGCATTTGATCCCAACATGGAGAAAATGATTTGCTACCGTTATGCAGGGTTTCCCTACACATGGCTTTAATATAGTATGTCTTTTAACTGTTGGGGAGAAATATGAGTTTGAGTCACACTCGGCAGGTGAAAGCTGGAGGATGAGGTGGAGACACTTGTGTTGTTGTAAGCATAATTTTCCATAATAATCAAACCCTTTTCGGTGGACAAAAGAGAAAACAGATGGAACAAAGGTCGCTCGATGGCAAATATTCATTCCGTCTCTCGAAACAAGTGATGAGTATGCATTAGTCTTAGTTAAAGTAGAAACATGTGGAGTGCCAGGGGTTAAATGCTTCAATAGTGCTTTTGTACTGCATTTCCTTGGGTCTCTTGGTTAGAATATGCTTCGGTTATATCTACTGTAACTCTGCTTCTGTTATGGCTTCTATAACTTCAGGCAATACCGCAATCACAGTAAATTAACAGCTATCTGTGTGCGTCATAATTTACCATTATCCTTCAATCACTGGATTAATTAATTACCTCAGGTCATTAATTCATTAAGTAATATATAAGTAATTTCTTCACGTTTTTATTTGTACGTAATTATATTCTTGTACACGTAATAATTATATTCTTTGACAGAATTCAGTCCTAAATCATCGTGTGAAATGTGGCCGAACAGCTGTAAACTCACAATGGAAGGTGAATTTAAAAATGTTCATCCGCTGTACTAAAGGCTGACCCAGCAATTTAATGAAATTATACAATTATGATTAGTTAGTATAATTACAAAAAATTTAAAAACCTTTCATCCACATGTGCACAAATATCAACGGACTGTTTCATTTGAATTATGTAGTGTAATATTATTGTTTTATAATAAATAAGTGTACGGAAGAGCTGCTAAAGTGCAGACTGTAAAAACTCTAAAAGGACTGTGAATATAAAATGATGTATTCTTATTTTTGCATACGTTTTACATTTGACACATTTTTTAAATATAATATTTGTCGTTATATTGTGTGAGATTTAATTTGCTTTAGGTTTAATGTTCATAAAGAGTACAAAATATACATACTTTTGTTTGTTCTCATAATCCTACATATGGAGCAACATTTTTCCTTTTTTTTCTTGAATGATAAATGATTTCGCCATGTTCAAAACTAATATAAATATAGCTGTTTGGACTAGTGTGGACAGAATCATAATCGCAGGCCTCAGAGGAACTTCCCGTTCACCAGCTTCTATGACCGCATTGGTTTCTGGATTACACAAATGTCAAATATCTTGACCGTTAAGAGAACAGACTATGCAAACAAATGCTGCTCCAGAAAATGTCTCCTAGTATACACTTTTCTTTAGTAGATCATCTCTCTCTCCTTCTCCCCCTCTCTCTTTCTCTCTCTGAGAAATTAAATACATGCTAAAGCAAATATCCGTGCAACAAATCCAACCCAAGGTAAATGGTTTAGCAACTGTTATTAAGGTCACTGTAATTAAAACTATATGTTAAGTCTGAACTCAGGAGCTTGATGCAGTGACTGCGACAGCCAATTGGAAACACATGTGCCTTAGCTGTCTCCCATCCACAGAAATGATATATGGTGACCCATAATATAACGCAGCAGCAGCCAGCGACTCCAAGTTTGCTTTACTTTGCACTGACTCGCTCTGGCTAAGGTAAATGCAGCTATTTAAATAGGAACATGAGACCTGTAGGGCTGTATAACGATAAGAATTATAAGTGGTTATTCCAAAATACCTTTTTATACTAAGAGTTTTCTGAGGGACGTAGGAAATGTAATTTGTTTACAATGTGTATGTGAAATAACACAAAAAACAAAGTATACATATATTCAGGGTCATGAGACAAGAGCTCCAGAAAGAAACAGGACCAACCATAAGAATTTTACTCAGCAATAAGAAGTATACTCAAATACATTTATGAATTATACAGTATATGTTAGTATTCACTATTGAATTACATTAATGGACTAAACACAATCTGTTTCACCCATTAAGCCAATTTAGTGCCTTAATGTTTTGTCTAAACATTATAATGGATTCGGTTAACAGCAATGTTTAGTGTGTTTAGTTCCTAGAGCGGTGTATATAGCTTAATAGTTTTCTAAAAACTTAAATTATGCTATTAATTTGTGTGAAAAAATACTCATTAGGAGTTATTTAATTTGTATTGATCAAGGTCATTCTGGGGTGGAATGCTTGTGCAGGACTGTCACCACACAGCAAGAAGGTCCTTTTTTTTGATTGCTTAGCAGAGTGTCCAGGATCCTTTATGTATGAAGTTTGCATGTTCTCCCAACGGCCACGTGGGTTTCCACAGGGGTTCCTCCCACAGTCCAAAGTTCAGCAATCAGGCCAACTGGAGAGACATGAGGTGTCAGTGCTTGTGCGTGTGTGAGAATGTGAATGTGTGAGCATGTCCACCCTGTGATGGACTGTCCCAGGTGCTTCTGACCTATCACCCAATTAAACAGACCCACCTCTAGGATAAAGTGGTGGTAAAACAGACAATGGATGAATGAACCGTTGGGTTTTTTTGGTCGATGACGTCGTAGTTCTTACGAAACTCTGTAGAATCATTCGAATGTGTGTATATGTGTTGTGTGAGATTGGAATGGACTATTTCAATGACACTATTTCGAGACCTTTAATGTGCCATCAGTGCAAAGTCTCTTGCAAACATCCAACTTTAAAAGCACTTTGTGGCACTAGAAGATGTGCCATTACACTGTTGGTCATGTGACCATAGCCATAATGCTCAAGTGCATTTCACATTAGCCTACAATTGTTTTTCTCTAGTGTTTCAATAAGATGATTACGCAACACATATTGATTATATAAATAATTCTTATCAATCTGGCAAGAGCAATACTAGTTCTGTAGCTTAAATATGTCACACATGACCACTTTCCTAAAGGTTAGCTAGTCCTGTCTGCGTTCTGATATTTTATAGAGGTTAGTCTCATTATTTAGTGCCTAAAGTGGATTAAAATGAGGAAGAAAATACTGATTAAACAATAATAGACTTCTTTAAATTCACTGCTGCAGAATGTGCAATAATGAAGGAGACACTCATTATATTAATTAATGTGAATACTATAAATAAAAAAGCGGAAAAATACTATAAGTCTCCTTAGAGGTCAGTAATCTTACAAAATGCATAATCGCCGGAATGTTTAATTGAGCAGGGGGAAAACCTTTCACACACATGAATAATTGTAAAGGAAACAGTAGTGCTTTCCTATTAATTCTGCTAATTTAAAAGCAACTTTTTTCAGCTTGTGTGAAAGAATGCAATTATGAAAGCTTCTAAATTCATATAGTTTATTTCCATAACACATTATTGTTCTAAATATATTCATTGGGTGTTCAGCAATGCATAACATGGTCAAAATGAATACACAGTCATTGTTACTTAAGTTAATCTTAATTTTATGTTTTGGGCCTCATGAGAAGCAGAGTAAGTGGAGCAAATACTTAAATTCTGATTGAATTGTTCATTTGGTCATTTTTACATTACAGCTGTATAAAAGAAGAAACGTTAATTATATGCCTGTCTGGTGCGTAGTGTATAATGCTGTTCTTCCTCACGTGCGTGTCGTGTTTATCAGGATACAGAATTATTTAGAATAAATATGAGTTTTATTAAATCAAGACACCAAAAAATCATTTCTAGGAACAATTCCTGCTCACAGGTTCATTGGTTTGGCGTTATAATGGCAAAAGGGGTCACGGAATGAAGTATAGGAATTATATTAGTTATATTTATTAACCTTTATAGTAAAGAGTCAATTGAACCACATATTTCTAAGATTACAAAAGCAGTTGGTGGCTAGTGATGACTTTGTTCCTTACTAAGAGAAAAATGTGTGGCATTGATTTGGCATAGATTTCCACCCACCATTTGCTCATATAAATCTTTGTGAATTATTTGTGTATTCTTCACTTGAGGCACTACTTGGCAAAATATTGGGTGTAAATGGGTAAAATGTATAATATATTCTTTCTTTCTTTGACATGTTTATTAACTATTGATATAAACGATACAGTACTATTTTAAAATCAGATTTAGGGAATAACAGGCTCAAGGCTATTTATATTGACTTTATTTTGGACTACTGTCTTGTTACAGGATACTTCCAGATTTATTGTTTGTTTGGTAGATCACTTATCTAAAATCTATAACGGATTAGTTGTATGCAATACCATTTAATTCAGTTCGGTTCTGTATTCGTTCATAAAGGTTTATTTTCCATCGGTGTAGCACTGCCTCTAAATGAGTATTTATTTATGTAATTAGAGCTGCCTCTCCACCACACAACAGCAACGTTTCCCCACTGATCTGTGACATTTTTCTAAACAGTTTAATGAACCCAACCATAAACAATCTGGTCTGTGTCATCAGCCTAGACGAGACCCAGAGCCATACCACCCGAGATCAAGACGAGATCAAGATAAGTCTGAGACGACTCACGGTTTACTGAGATTGAGTGTATCTACACTGCATTTAGAGGCCACTACAGAGGATTTACTCCACTAGAATAAATATTTTCCTTTGTGCTCCAAGTAACTTTATAGTTCTTAATCCAAAATCACTGTGATATATGCGACGAAAATTAAACTTTTGCTCCATACCAAAACTAGTTTGGAGAGCAAGACCTATACTACTTAAGACTAAGACCAATAAGTACTAGATTGAGGTAAAAGCACAGATGTGGTTTAGCGTGGTATGGTATAGTTATAGTAAATGTATATTTGTGATTTAGGAATAAATGCTCAAGGACAGTGCAAAATACAATTTAAAGCTTTTAGTTCTTAGTTTTCCCATT
Organism: Microcambeva bendego; assembly: GCA_034509265.1. NCBI lineage: Eukaryota > Metazoa > Chordata > Actinopteri > Siluriformes > Trichomycteridae > Microcambeva > Microcambeva bendego. Next base: position 7,904,168 of record JAYDZG010000016.1, on the reverse strand, counting down.
TATATTTTAATACATTTAGAGGAAACCATAAGAAAATAAGACAACATAGAATTGGCATATTTTTGTCAAAGAAAAAAATCTTTTTTGCTTTAGGAAAAATGTTTGAAATATACACTAACAATTTTTTTTTATAAGAATAGAATCTTTATATTCTATACTTGTTCAATAGATTTATTTTTAGATGCATTTTCTTTTTATCTTCAAAATGAATGTAAATGGGATGTAAAAGTTTACACTCAGTTGTGTAGCTTTATCTAAGGTCTTACACAAACATTTGGACAGCCATGGTCCCTGAAATTGCTTTTTAATTTAATATTTTAATATAATTATTAGTTTTAAAAAGTATTAAATACATTTGAAAGAAAACAGCAGTACACGTTTAATGCAGGTAATGTAAAATTAGCTTGATGTTAGATTATTGGCAATATTAGACCAAAATAGAGGATGTTTAACAGCTAAGTGACATATAATATCTTATTTAGAGATGTACGTTTCCTATATTTATGCACTTTCAAGACTAGTCTACAATAGTGTGCTTTTTTAGGAACAGAACAACAAGTTACAATACCTGATGTATGGTGTGAAAGGTCTTCCTCAGTGCCGGTGTTAAGGTCTTTGCTTTGGGAACTGAAGCTTGATTCAGTACCTCAGTTCAAGAATAAAAGCTGTAAAACGCTTACATTTTTACTGCAAATGAGATAAGTGGCATAAGATTCATTTAAGACTTGCACTGAAAATACCACCTACCAGCAAGCAGTTGTAAACTCAGCTAGAGGATATAACTTGAGCAAAGAAGAATGACCCCTGTATGGGTTGGAGCCCAAAATTAATTTTTACCACAATAGACATCCCTGCTGGTCAGGCTTCCCACTGGTTCCATTAGGGAGATAGGATTATGGGAACGGCTCACTGTGCAGTGGAACCCTCCTTCAACTACTGCGATTTGAATGTTAATTCTGCCTTTGTAACACTACAATGGGCACAATGGCCAAGAGATACCCTTGTCAACAAAATCTCGAACGGCTACATGCAGTAACGGAGTCCTCTATTGAAAAAAAAAAAAATTCTCAGTAGGCATTCGGTGTCCATTTTCCTGTCAAACTTTGTTAAGCTGTATAAAGCGCATGAGAAAACCAGCAGGTTCTCTTATTTATTCACTAGCCTCAAGTCTAAATTTAAACAAGATAAGGACAGACCAAAACAATACATTAAAAAAAACCCAACAGTCTTGTTTTCCAGTCATAACATTATCTTTGCACCACTGTGAGACTTGGATCTGAGATGTTTGGTCTGCTGTAATATCATTGGTGTTCAGTGGCATCACTTCGGTGAGTTGCTTGAAGGCTCCAGTGTAGGTTACTTGATTGAATTCGGCCCCTGGAGAGGGCCTGCTTGTTTAGGAGCTGAGGCGGGAACAGCAGGACTAAAACAGAGCAACCACCAGGAACTAGATGTTTACCTGAATAAACAAACCAGGCACATGGCATTTGAGGCAATTAGCATGTGCTTTTTAAAGGTTGGGGTGTCATATATAAATGCTCAGTTAAAAAAAACTCACATTAGAAACCCTCACATTGCTCTCGTGTGTACACTACTCACAAATACTGAAAAGAAGGCAGCCAAGATGCTTATAGGCTCATGTGATGTAAAATAAAGCCAGTGATGTCACAGTCCTTTATTCATTGGTTGCAGGTTATCAGAAAATAGAGCACCAATCAAAAACCAGAGCAGACAAAGTATCCAATTGCATCTCTCTGCAGCCCCTGAGAAATGTTCGAGCTGATCTTAATATTAATGCTGCTTGGGCTGAACCCTCCACAAATCCGAACTGTAGACAGCCGCCTCGACTGGAGTATATTATTCCTCTCTTCACCAAACAGCTTTCAAAATGAAACCACTCTCTGACTTTCGCCCATATATTTGATCGTGGGGTACCCGTACTCCATTATCCATCAAGCAAATAAAATATTGAAATGCAATCGCTGAGATATAATATTGCAAATGGATCGCTGACAGTGCTTTCAAGATCTGCAAATACTTTTTGATTTATATGTTAAGCAAAAAATATATAAATGAGTTCCTGGTTATGTCTAATCTTTAATTATTGCCTCATTAATTAGGAATTGGAATGTACAGTCCCAATACGTTCACCCAGCATTTTACTTTCGGTGATTGTTCTAATGAAAATACAATCTTATTACAAAATTTTATATATTTTTTTTTTAGTTAAATGACTTTTTACCATTACCAGTATGGCTTTCAGTGTCTGAGAGATCATTCTTTGGTAAAACGACATTAGTTCAGCCATAATGTTTCATTGGCAGCTGCAACTAACTAAACTGTTTAGTTGACTGTGCAAAATATTTGGAACAACCAAAATAATAAAGGTTTGTGTTCTGAATTACATAATCAATGTATTCAACACAAACACATTCCAAAATCTATTACATTCTACTTTTAAATACTTCTGACCCCTGTGCTAATTTGACTACCAAATTGCACATTATAAACTTCACAGATACCTGTGAGTCCAAAATTCATATGGATTTTTATTTAAATATTAAAACAGGTAAATAAATGAAAAGAAAAAGAAATATGAAAAGCTATTCCACCAAAATATAAACGTTATTACAGTTAAATAGTTTTTTTAAGGTGCCAAAATGTCAAATGCAATGTAGTGAAAGTCACGTTTTTAACAATACGTCAGTCACCATCTCTACACCAGTCAGACACAAAAATTTAAGATTAGATGGCAGGGTTTTGGGGGGTTGGGGTAAAATCTAGACAAACAAGTTAAGCTGCAGCAGTTAAAGTTAGTGGAGGATGGAGACATTTACATGAGTGTGGACTACTTCTCAGTGCTAACATCATATAGTATGAATATAAAGATTTATTTTGTGGGGGCAGTAGTGACCGAATAAATAAACCAATAACTAAATGATGTGGCTGTAGTCAGTTAAAACATTTATTTTACATTGTTTTACATTACTGCATGATATACTCACTGGCTGCACCTTCCATGCTATTTTATTACCTGATTAAACATAATATATTGTAATTGTTGCTTGTGCACATGTAAAGTCACATAAGCTGCTCTGATAAGAAAAAATCTGATCAAATGTACTCTTTTTTACAATAATGACTATTTTATTATTATTTTTACACTTTTATATTACTACATAAGCCTATTTAGATTTTACTTTTGCATGTGGGCATCACAGTGGCTTAGTGAAAAGCCTCATGGCAAGAAGGTCCTGGGTGGAGTTTGCATGTTCTACCGTGTCTGTGTGGGTTTACTCCGGGTGCTCCAGTTTCTTCCCACAGTCCAAAGACATGCAACTGAGGTGAGCTGGAGATTGGAAAATTGTGCACGACTGTGTTCGATATAACTGATTAAACTCGTGTAATGAAATAGAATAGAAAATAATTTCACAGAGATATAAGAAAATGTGATAAAGAAAAATTATTCTCATTCAATTCACCTAGTTATTACATTAAGAAAAATGCATCTCATCGGTCCTATAACATTTATACATTCACTTCCAAAGAAAATAGAGCTAGAATTTCTAGTGTGGCATCTAAACGTATGTATTCTTGCCACATTGTCTCTTATATTTATCCCAGTTCTTGTAATCTTGCATTTGTCTGCAGCCTTTGTTGATCTTGCCTGTGAAAGCCGAGCGAGGCATTCTTAGGTGGGTGCAGCAGCGAAGCTTCGTTCTCGTAGGATAATTATCATAGATGCTCAGACACTTAGCTCTGCTTTTAAGACAAGCATTGCGGAGAGGAGCCTACAACAAAGGGAAGGCATGTTTTGCAAAAGAGCTGGCAGGGAGAAAGATTAGACTGGACCTTTTTAGAAGAGTTACCTTTCATTTTCCAAGTGTAAGGAATGAAAGCACCATAAATTTCCACACTGTGCTCATAAACAGACCAGTAATCAACCGAAAATGAGATTTCTCCAATAAAGCCAATGCTGGAAAATGGGCAGAAGGCACAAAAGATTCAAAATGTCCTGAAGAAAGTCACAGTGACAATGTTTTCTTAATGGTCCTTTCTTTGACTGAGTATAAAGCCATTTTTTGTAAAAATGCTGGCATGTGGCTGCTTTAGTTTAATCATGGCTAGTTTGCCATGCCTAGATGACTGGGTCAGATCATCTCAAAAACTGCAACTTCTTGTGGGGTGCCACCAGTCAGTATCCATCGAAAATGCAGAGGTGGAAAGTAACTAGATTTACTCACCTTACTGTTATTAAGTCACATTTTGTTCTTTTTAAAGTACATTTTATTACCAGTGTGGTTACGTAAGTAAGGTTTGTACAAAAGTTGCATTTCACTTCATTTTAAATAAAATCCATTACTGGGTAAAAAAAA
>JAYDZG010000016.1:7838358-7853456 GCA_034509265.1 Microcambeva bendego | reverse complement strand
AATAATAATAATAATAATAATAATAATAATAATAATAATAATAACAACAACAACAACAACAACAATAATAATAATAATAATAATAGTAATAAGTATTATTATTATTATTATTATTATTATTATTATTATTATTATTATTATTATTATTATTATTATTTGTTATCTTTGCAGATTGCTGTTGCATATTAATGAAATTAATTTTACCCTCTTATGATTTTTGATGTGAACATTAATAAATGCTATTAACCTGCTATTGTATGATTGTATTCACGATACTGTTGCAGCATGATTAGTTAATTAAATGGTTATACTAATACACATATGTACAGATTTTTGGCCAAAGTCACTTATCTTTGAAAATGATTAACATACAATACAAATTTACTGCCTATGCCCCCGCACCAATATTACCATTTGTGTTTTCTGTATTAGTATGCATTTGTGGTATGGTAGTGTACAACAACCTCCACTCCTAGATTCATTTAGTGGGAATGTAACAAGCAGTATTATCCAACTCTATGTTTCAGACTACTGGTGCAGTAGCATTATCCATCCACAGATTTTGAACTATAGATTCTGCAGTTTATTCAACCATATGTTTAGAACTATATGTCCAGCAGTATTATCCAACACTATGTTTTAGACTATCGGCATGTTCCATTACTCTGTTTAAGACTACAGATTCAGCAGTATTGTCTAACCCTATGTTTAAGACTATAGTAAAATTTATATATTTAAATATGAGTTTCTTATTTAATGCTATTTAAATCTCATTTTCTTCTTAGTGATCATCAGTGGTGGCTGACGGTGACTTCCTTGTGAAATATTCTTCCATTTAAGTAGGATTGTTGGAAGAGCACCCACTATGCTACTACAATATAGAGCAATAGTGATTTTTCAGGCTCAACGGGAACCCAAACTGTCATGCTCTGCTGAGAGAAAATTCCATGAACTAGAAGTTGCTGAAACATCGATTTCTCTGTCCACCATCCATGTTTGGCAACATTTTGAGCGTTGAAGTTACCACTCACACACAAAAAAGAAAGTTCTGGCTTTTCTAAAAATCCAGTCTAAAACTTGTCTATGAACAGCTTTTGCTAGCTAGCCAATGAAATTTGTCATGCTTGTTTGAAGTTATTCTGGATCTTTACTTATTTAAACATAAAATATTAAGCATTGGTAGAGGCTTGGAAATAAAAAAATAGGAAATGACAGAGATTTCAAGAAAAAAGGTTTTCCCTGTCAAGTTCATTCACATAACAGCTTGTTCTGTTTAAACCTACAGAAATTCTCAGTCAGGTGCAGGGAATTGTCTATAAAAAATAAATGCATGATCTTGTTTCCACGTTGCATTCGTACTTGTGAACAATAACTTCGAAATTAATGAACGGAAATGTAGAGGACATAGTGCAGATGGTGGGGTGAAAACTGTCTGGGCTTAAAGCATCATTAGTTATATTCTCTAACAGCAGGAGTGTAGAGCAGGGCAGCGACTGTGGCTATTTGCTTGGCTTGCGATCCTCGGGCTCAGAGAGAGTTATGTTGGGCATCTTGCTGTTATGAGGTCTCAGTTATGCTCTTGCGTGGAAGGTATTTAACTTGACTTGGTGTAACTAACATCTGTAGTCTGACAGCAACATTAGCCCCCTACAAATCGCCACTTGCTATCTATTGCCTGGGGTGAGAGTCCACTAACACCAGCTAAACTAGCTGACTCGAGCAGACCTTGAAAGAGCTGGAATTACAGCAGCAACTTCTGGCATGATAGAGGTTAATAAAATACTTCAAGACTGGTAAGTGTGACAAAAGTGAGACATAGAACAACTATTGTTGTTTATTAGTAGTAGTAGTAATACACATTTATTTTATTTTATCTCTTTGATCAGGAAACACGAGGAACCTGAACATGGCACCAATTCATTCATTTTTCAAAGGTGAGAAAAAACAATGTAACCCCCAATCTGACAGAGAAGAAGAGGGAGGGAAAGAGAGGGAGAGAGAGAGAGAGAGAGAGAGAGAGAGATCCATGATCCATCAATGTAATTTTCTCAAAAACAGGATTATGGAACTATAATTAAAGTATACATTTTTATAAATACATAAATACACCAATCAGGCATAACATTACGATCACTTACAGGTGAAGTGAATGACACTGATTATCTCATCACACTACCTGTTAGTGTGTGTATATATTAGGCGGCAAGTGAACATTGTACCCTCAAAGTTTATGTTAAAAGCAGGAAAAATGGACAAACTTAAGAAGTTAAACGATTCTGACGACAGCCAGATTGTGATGGCAAGACCACTGGATCAGAGCATTTCCAAAACTCTTGTGGGAGTGTTCCAGGTCTGCAGTGGTCAGTATCTATCAAAGTGGTCCAAGGAAGAAACCATGATTTGCGACAAGGTCATGAGCTGCCAAAGCTCAGCGATGCACCATGTGGTCTGATCCAACAGACGAGCTACTGTAGCTCAAATTGCTGAAGAAGTTAATGCTGGTTTTGATAGAGAGATGTCATAATACACAGTACATCACAGTTTGCTGAGTATGAGGCAGCAAAAGGAGGACCAACACACACACACACACACACAATTTTACCGGGATTAGAAGCAACAATTAAAACCAGTTTATGACCCTCCTCTTTTTTATGTTTTCACATTTTAAATATCATTTTGTTAATACTCAGAGTGTATTTTAATTCTTTGTTAATCTGTGTTTTGAGGCTTTGGACCCAGTTACTCTGAACAATGTGAAGCACTTAGCAAGATAAAAGAAGGTAAAAAGGTTTGCTTTGTGTAGTTATAAAAACACCTAAAACATTACAGCAATGCATGGATATTATAGTGTGTGTTTGCCACTAACATTAGGTATTAAATAATAAGTTAATACACAACCTGAGGTGTACATTATGAACAAACAGCAAACACTATGCTGGTGTTCTGTCCAGGGTGTGCTTTCTGCAGTGTTCCCCAGATACACTACTGCTCAGTACAGTGGGATCAGTATATAGGATGAATAAATACTATTTGACAGACTGATTTACAGCTAAATCACTATTAAGTACAGATATGTTGCTCCAATTTTCATGTTTAGTGTTTAATTGCTACTATGTAATCACAGCACTGGCATTGTAAGAAGCGTCTTGTAGTTAATTCTGGTCACTTGGTGAAGATTTAAGCTCACTTTGTGTTCTGCATAATTAATTACTTTTTTAATTTAAATCCGGATCTCAGCGGTACAGCGCTAGTGTAATAGAGTGCGGTGCCACCAATCTTTGTAGACATGACTGGCTATGTCTGAGAGGGGACCCTTAAAGCCCTGCAATAGATTGGCCCCTCTGTGTGGTAAATTTGTCTGTCTAAACCAGGCCCTCATGACAAAACGGTTAATAAAAATGAAATGAAGTGTTGATTTTGGTTCTTTAAATGGGGTTTATTCTGTTAACTTCTCATCCATTCTTGTAGTGTCAATGCATTTGCTTGTAGAAGCCGAGAGAGACAGATTTGTCCTAGAAGTAGCTAGCCACTTGGATGCTTGAAGCAGTGCATTGTAGTGCCAGTCCCAATCTCAGATAAATAGGGAGGGTTGTGTAAGGAAGGGCATCTGGTGTAAAAAAAAATGCTAAATCAATAATCCACTCCATATCATTATTATTATTATTATTATTATTATTATTATTATTATTATTATTATCATTAGGCTATATTATTGCTATTATTTAGATTTCTACTACAACTGTTATTGTGCTCATTTATTATTATTATTATTATTATTATTATTAGTAGTAGTAGTAGTAGTAGTAGTATTATAATAATAATAATTATTATTAATAATAATAATAAAAATAATAATAATAATAATAATAATAATAGTATTAATATTAAAATTATGATTATTATTATGATTATGATTATTATTATTATTATTATTATTATTAATATTATTAATATTATTATTAATAATATGCGCTATTATTGTTATTCTATATTATTATTATGTGATATTGTTGCTATTATTTCGATTATTTTTATTATTATTATTATTATTATTATTATTATTATTATTATTATTATTATTATTGTTATTATTATTATTATTATCATCATTTATGAATTCACCAGTCTAAATAGTTTATTCCGACAACTAGAGGCCCGGCACGTCCTGAAGCATGAGACACAAGACAGGAATGAGTCCTGAATTTATCACAGAACACTGACCACTTTTCTTTACTAGCTCAAGCCTATCTACACTTTAGAATAGTTCTACAAAACTTTCAAATCCCAGCGGAAACCAGAGTGCTCTGGAAAATAAATGCCAGACTTATTTCAAACAATGACGGTAAGCAAGAGGTAAATCCAGGTCCCCAGGATCTCAGCTCTGCAAACCTGTTTTGTCACTGAGCTGCTTTATTATACTTCTGTTTTTCAAAACACAGGCACTCTGCATGATTTACTTATTAACAGAAAAATGACAGGTTTGGTTTATTTTTAGCTTTCAATCCTCAAATCACATCAATCATGAACACATAAGACATTTTTGGGGTCAGCTACACAGCGACACGGTGCGTTTTAATTTTTCATACTTTTTTCATTTTTCATTTTTAAAACACATCAATTCTAACGTGACAGAAATTCTAATGTGATTTTTCTTTCAAAATTAAAAGCAGAGTGAAAACCACCCTATGAAATCTCTTGCACTTGCAAATATGATTAATGTTTTGAAAAATTGTGTTTAATGGCAGATTAGGCATAGTTATGCGCAGCCTCATCTATTTTCTACATCTCATTATTTCCTCAATGATGGCTGAAAAAGTTGAGACTTTATTTGTGCAATCTAAATGGGTTATTGATTCAGCTTTTTTTGGGAAAGTGTCCTTGGCACTCCCTGTTGCAAACAGCAAATGATACGGTTCTCATGACCTGACTCTTCTAATTATATTCTCTCACTTTTGGGTGCTTTTAAAGAACATGCGTGCTGCATAATGATGTTTCACTCTGAACTTGTTATGAATTCAGAAACATCTCCTTTAATGACCTTTACAGTTTCTCTCTAATGCCGTTTAGTAGTTAACATACAGGTATTTCCCAAGGGTGCTTTATTTCTGTATAGGGATAAACACAGGGGATGGATGTAACCCATTTCCTAGTGAAAGACCAATAAGTTACAGAATGAAGCAGAATGAGATGCTGGTCTCTGATAATCTAGTGCCATCTACTGTTAACATGCCCATTATCATGCATATCCAGTTGCTAAACACAAAATACATATGCATTACTATTACATCAGAATATTCATTCATTCATTCTGAGACCAACTTTTTAATAATGGATACAAAAGGACCAGTATGTTCACACATTTTTTCAGTCACCCAATCACACATTCATATAGATTAACTTAGTCCACTTTCTGAATAAACACCAGTGCTGTAATGACTTGAAATGCAATGTATTGTGATGCAGGTGGAGCAGACCGGTGGAGCAAGCCCGGTCCACATTTATCAAATAATAAATGAGTATCAATAATCCTTATTAATAAATAACTAAAGGCAAACTGAAAGTGTGAAACTGGTAGCCCTTTGTATGACACACTACCCATGAAGTAGCTCTCAGCTTCAAAAAGGTAGGTGACCCCTGGGCCAGATTCCTGTTTGTGTGGAGTTTAAAATGTCTTAAATTTGATTATGTGTGGAGTTTGTTCATGTAATCCATGTATTACAAAAAGTGGACAAGCTATTTAGTTGGGGGTGGGTGAGTGAGGAAAGGGTAAATGAGGAAAGTAAGGAATGAGAGGGCTAATTTATGTGAGTAAATACGTTGGTGGCTGAGTAAATGTGTTAATAGGTAAGAAAGTATTTTATTTATAGGGAATATTGTCCCACTGAAATTGTGACTGGGTCTTAGATGAAGCTCATGCAGGAGAACATGCCAACTGTACACAGAAAAGACCTGGGCCACTTAATCTGGGAATCGAGCCCTGGAGATTTCGGCTGTGAGACTACAGTGCCACATACCAAGCCACCATTTAACCTGAGTGAGTGAGTTTACTTTCAAAAAATGTGGACGGGCCTTTTTTTAAGTCCTCATTGATTGTCTAATGTAATTATCATCAAAGCAAGTTATTATGTAGCTTACAATGATGGGAAAATACTACACACAAACAGTCCGGTACATTGACACATGTATGCATATACATACCTACAGTGCTGTGAAAAAGTATTTGCCCCCTACAGATTTCTTATACTTGTGAACGCTTATCATTTACTTTTTTTTTAGCAATTAGCAGATGCCTTTATACAAAGCCACTTATAGTAGGGTATATAGTCTGAGCAATTAGGGTTAAGGGCCTTGCTCAAGGGCCCAACAGCAGCAACCTGGCAGTAGGGATGTTTGAACTGGCGACCTTTGGATTACTAGTCCAGCACCTTAACCATTAGGCAGCATACAAATATGCAGTTTATTAAGGAAAAAAAGCTATCAAAACCAACCTGACCCAATGTGAAAAAGTAATTGCCCCCTAAACCTAATAAATGTTTGTGCCACCATTGGCAGCAAAAACTGGCAATGAGTCTTTCACATCTCTGTGGAGGGATTTTGGATCACTCTTCATTGCAGAATTGTTTTAATTCAGCCAGAGAGGAGAGTTTTTTAGCATGGATGACCTGTTTAAGCTCATGCCACAGCATCTCAATCAGATTCAAGTCTGGACTTTTACTAGGCCACTCAAGACCTTCTTTTTTCAGCCATTCAACTAGCTGGTGTGCTTGGGATCATTGTCTTGCTGCAGAACCCAAGTATGATTGAGCTTAAGGTCATGAACAGATGGCTGGACATTTTATTTCAGGATTTCTTGTTGAGAGCAGAATTTATGGTCAAGTCGTCTAGGTCCCAAAGCAGCAAAGCAGCCCCAGACCATCAAACTACTACCACCATGTTTGACCGTTGGTATGATGCTCTTTTTCTGAAATGCTGTGTTAGTTTTACGCCAGATATAACGGGACGCACACCTTCCAAAATGTTCCACTTTTATCTCGTGAGTCCACAGAAAAAAATCCCATAAGTCTTAAGGGGAAAAAAGTCAAGATGTTCATTGGCAAATGTGAGACAGGCATTTGTGTTCTTTTCAGTTAGCAGTAGTTTTTGTCTCTCCCATGGATAACATTTCACCAAGTCTCTTATTGTAGAATCATGAACATTGACCTTAACTGTGGCAAGTGATGCTTGTAGTGACCAGGTTGGGAAAGCTTTTTTCCCTTAATGAATAAAATCATCATATAAACCTGCTTTTTCTATTTACTCAGGTTATCTTTGTCTGACATTCAAATTAGTTTGATAAATTGAAACTTTTAAGTTCGACAAATGTGCAAAAACATGAGAAATCTGTAAAAGGGCAAATACTTTTTTTTACAACACTGTACATACATACACACATACATACAGGAATTGTAGTGTTGCAATTTCAATCATATTGCAGATCCCTCTTTTTGTTTGCATGTCATTAACACAGATTATCATATATTAACATACATTTTAGTTTCACTCATTCACTCATTGTATTCCTGTGCCCTCCATTAATATTATATTCAGATTTGCTGCTTTACAGTGTCACCTCCGAAGGTTTATGAAAAATTAAGTTTTAGTGCTGACGAGGCAGCGTTTCTGAATTTAAGCCTGGAGCTAAAATTATTATACAAGAATGTCATGTAGGGCAGCGGCAATGCGAGGTGTGAATTTCACAGTCTGTGTTTTCAATTCAAAAGCTCACCTTGCATTTAAATGCCTTCCCTAAAGAAATCTAGTTTCTGCACCACTACTTCATTGTGGAGTGAATGAAAAGTAAAGGAAAGTCATTTTATTGAATAAAACTGTTACTGTTTTTACTTTGGGTTTGGCTCTGGTGCTATTTGTGTTATTTAAGTGTTAGTCAGTGCAGCTTTAAATCCTTTTTAAACATATAAGAACATGCTGTCAGATAAAACCTGAGGACAGATGTTAACAGTGCTAAACCCTGCAGGTTAGTAATGTGTGCACGTAATTTGTTAGTAAGTATTACATTTATTCAAATAAAAACATCATTGTAATTAACAAATGGTGAATACAACAATTGGAACTCGACATAAAAGGTACGGTACTTAATTCATCGACATTCAAGCACATGTGGCATTAGTTGATGATTTCATGATAAAAAATAAACTTAATTTAACAATAACCCATTTCAATCTAAGTTCAGTAACTAGTGTTGGTTATTTCCTTGTACTAACAATATGAGAAAATATTCTTGGTTCTAGTTTTATTAAATTAACTTGCATGTGTACCATAAATGTATAAGTGTATAAATAATAATAACAATACATTAATTAATACATTATTAATAATTATTAATTTTGAGACTTGAGACTTTGTGGTTCTACTACTGTTAAGATCTAGGAACCTGAGTCCAAGGTTTTTATTTTTATTTCTTTTTTCCAATTCCTCCAGCAAACACTGTTCAAGATGGAACAGTATGGGGTCATCATTGTAACACGTTTCTTTTCACACATTCTGTATTGGGGACAGGTCAGGACTGCTGGCAGGCCGGTCCAGTGTCGTACCGTCTTCCACAGGCATTCCTTTGTAATGAGGTTTTGTAAAGTCTTGGTGAAAAATGCATAAAAATCCCTAAGCAAATGCTATACTCTCAATCTAGTACCTAAATTGTGAATTTACCTCACCTCAGACATTGCTAATCATGTTTGTGTAGATGCTCAGCCAGTGGGGCTACCGTCTTCTGACACCCTAAAGCACGTAATAATAATGTGTTCTTTATTTTACCGCTTTTATGTTGTTTTTATATGGCATTTTAATACTGACATACAGTGTCATCAATTTTATAGAATAACTACATTTAAAATAGATTCATATTTGAATTTACACAGAATTACATTCATCTCTGGTAGAGAGCAAAGTCTCTGTCTGTTAAAAATCATCAAATGATAAGCATCCTACTTGTCTGGCATCCTGTTATCTGTGTTGAACGTTCACCACAAGATCGATTGTCATACCGCAAGCGTTTGCCGACAGCATAAACACATACGTATAGTAGTTATTGAATTTGAAATAATCTTTTGGATGTACGCTGAACAGATTAAGATCACAACTTTAAGTATGTGTTTATGAGATGCATTATCAGTTATAATGTATGACAGAAATATGACCTATATACATCTACAGAACAATGAAATAATATTAGCTAATCTTAGCTTCTTTGGAAACTGGGGTCATATGATAGAATCATCCATTGTATGTTGAGCCTTAAGCCATTTAAACTTTTCGGGAATTTGTTGCAGGCTTGAAATACAAGCATGGTTGTATATTAACAAGTAAAATTAAGTTTACTAAAAAAGAACATCTTGGCTTATATGTAGCCAATGAAAATAAATAAATAAATAAGAGACTAATTCTAAATGATCCGTTATTCTAGATGTACAATTTATGTGTATGAGCTTGACCAAAACGATGATCAAATAATACCCAGCAATTAGAGAATATATGAATAAATAATAAAAAAATAAGTATAATGTGAATGTGTAAATGTTTTTTATAAATGGGTTTCATTTAAATATTGCAGAACTTATCAGAATTTATTCTGCATGTGATTCTATTATAATAATCCTTCAATTTTAAAGCAATGATAACAAACTAGGTTGTTATACATCACCAGAAAGCTAAGTTTATGAACACATAATAATAATTACTTTTAAAGTAACCTGACTTGTGGAAAAGAGAGCTGTCTTGCATGCAATGCCCGTTTCAGTGAGGTGGATCTGAACCACATACGCAACATTAACCTGTGCAGACTGTTAAGCTGTGTGATTAATGCCATGTGTGTATTTGTTTCATTAATGACTGATGGGAATGACAAAATGGCATTTTAATGTGATTTATACACCACTTCATCAGCTTTGAATTATATTTTAATAACCCTCCCTACATGACTTCCCTGAAAACACAGTCTATCTGTCATCAGTGACAATGTCTTATCATTGAACTTTCGTATCTTAAGGTCTTGTGAAGTCAATTAAAATGTGCATTTGTTAACTGTACCGGGGCATTATGTGTTGGCTGTCAGTCCAATGTCTTTAAAACATAATTGATTAAAATGTAAAGGGGGAAAGAATATTCTGGGTATGACTCCCAGGTGGAGTGCTACAGGACTCCAAAGACCATCACCGTAGGTGTGTGAATGTGTCTTTGACCTGTAATGGACCGGTGACCCATCCATGGAGTTTTCTGGCACCCGTAACTCTGAATAGAACAAAGCAGTTGTAAAACAGACCAGAAGTGAATTAACATTTGAAAGCAGACATGTTTTAATTTACAAAATGTTACTAGTGTTGTGAACTTAAACTTCTAGCAGGAAATTGCATTAATATTTTTTGAATCATTATACTCTATATACTCTACATTTTAACTTTCAGTTACTCTAGCATTTAGAGGTAGCAATACGTAATCTGATACCAGATTTGACCCTTCAGTTTTGCTTTTCCTCTACAGATTACTATCCCCACCCTGACTGAGGAGAGCAAGACTGACACACTCTCCCATCCAACATATGTGCAGTAGCCGACTACATCTTTTTTTTACCGGCATTAGATGAATTCATATGTGGATGTGCATATGAATTCATTATTCCTCAATGCCATCAATCAGCTGGCAGAATTTGCTCAGTAATGAGGAGTCCCTATCAGGCCTTAGAAGAACAGCCAATAGTTGTTCATGTAGATGCCAAATGGCAGAGCTGAGATTCTAAGCAATGTATTTGAATACCAAGCCACCTGAGCGGCTTGCTTGCACGTTCAATAGTGAACTCCCGATTTTTCCGAGGGTTACATTCAAAACACACGTGAATCATGAAAAGCATGAGTTTTGGTCGCTGTAAAAAAAGTTTATAAATTCTATTGTTATAATTTAGAATACACCTCAAATCAGTGAATGGATTGTTGTTCTGCTTGTAGCTTTGACCGGAAAACAAACAAACCAATCAGAGATAGTGGAGAGGCAGCTGTCTTAACAACCAATCAGTGCAGCTGTGTCAGGGACTGAGGCAGTCCATAACATTTATTTGAATAAATTAAAGGCAGTATTATTCTTATGGAGGGAACAAAATTAATAAGTGTGCTGGTGCGACCGTCCCAGCACATTCTAATATATAGAATATTAAAGTTCGCGTCAGTTTCCATGGGAAACTTTATGTACTCATGCCACACGCAAAACCTCTGTCTCAATTTTTTTCTGAGAACACAAAAAAGGCTGAAATTGGCTCTGCTTTTGTAAGGTTAAGAGAGCTTGGTGACCTAAAGGGCTAAAAAAAATAATGCAAAGTTGTTTTTTGTCCTACTGGACAGGTAAGATGTGATTTACAGGTAAGATTGATTAACTACTAAACCAAGCAGCCCGGGTGTCACTCCTGTGGAGTTTGTCACCTGTAACGTACCAGCATTTATTACCTGTAGAGAATATTACACATATACATAATAGCGCTGGGTTTTTGCCTCTGCAGTTTAAACCAAAATATTGTTAGTCTAAGGTAGTTTTAGGTGTTGTTCTCGCTGAAAATGCAGCCAGGGTTTCATTGCTGTGGATTTCGTCACTTGTATTGCAGGCAGCGCATTAGAGCAACAGCTAGAAAAATGGTCGAATGGCTTGAAGCACATACGGTATATGAATATACATGATTTGTGTAGCCAGCTGCAGTACTGTACATTCATTTAGCTAATATGACCTAATATGACAGCAAATGATCTAATTAGCTATTTTCTAACTCATCGTCTGTCTACTCTTTGAGAGATTTGCATCTGTTGCTCAGTAAATGCGACAGTTCATTTCAATATCTCTGCACCTCAAACAAAGCCTTGGTTTAAAGCCTGAATACAGATATTATCTTGAGAAGAATTACAACAGTATAATTCTCTCAAATCATCTGAAGACATTTTCATCAGCACGTTTTTGACTGCACTCTCACTAAACGCTTACCATGGGGTTGCCAAAAGAATTCCCGACAAAAGAATTTCAAAATCAGCCAAAAAGCATGAAAACCTGCACAAAACAATATAGGACAAACCTATATGATGTTTAGCATTTCACACACCAAAACGTTTTTCTCCTCGCCAATGTCAAACTAAATCTCCCCAATTGGTGGAAAACCACGCAATCTGGCAACACTGGATTACTCTGACCTCTGACTATTCCTCAGATCCATCCGCTCTGACAGAAGACATTTCGAAGTGTCCCTCTGTTCCTGCAAAACCTGTGGACTGCCCCTTTAAGGGTCAGAAACTGTAGCGGTTCATTTACACATTAAAAAAATTCTTAATTTGGCCCGGCTTAGAAAAGTAAATCCTATTTATGGCTGTGAAGAGGGCAGCATTTGACTAGAGGTAATCACTATTTTCTGGACTGACCTTCAGCAAAAACGGGGCTCAACCTTTCACTTCTTTACCTTCTTCAACTTTGTGTCAGATGAATAATGCATTTTTGAAAGGATTAACAGAGCCTTGAACAGTCATTTAAAAGCTCGTTTTTGAATGTCAAGGCACAATTGTTCATAAGCACCGGTGTAACTCGAGTCAGCAGTATGTCCTGGTGTAAGCAGCAGAAACAATAGCGGAGAGTCCTGAATATAAACGACCCAGGTCCCAGAAGGCCATGCTGTATCATCAGCCAGTTTTTGAGGTTTCACCTTATCTTTCTTCAATCAGATGTAGTGGCTTTTAGAGGACAGTAGGGACCTAGATGAGAAGTCTTGTATCAGCACTCTTAGCGTGCCAACTGACTGCTTTCTGTCAGATATCCATTACATTGATCATATCGTTAGGTAGAATTGTCAACATTTCATCTAGTTTATTCTATGCTTACTTATAAAAACCTTATTCTAGTAAAATCACAAACAGACAGAACCCATTCATTGTCTCTTCACATTCACAACCACAAAGTATTCATGAGGGAGCCCATTTCATCCCTCTCAGGTTACAATTACATAAGGCACAAGACATCCATTACGGCCACTATCCTGTCTATACCGCAGAATGATCTCCATACAAGCGGTCTCTAATGGTGAGTTCTCAGAAGTACGTTTCAAGCCATTTAGCGATCTAGGCGGAATCCGAGCTAACAGACATAAATCACATTCACTTCTTTAACTGGCCGCTCTGCTTCAGAAGTAATAGTCTTTTTATTCGAAAACAGTAAATGTCTTTGCCTAGAGGTAAAGAAGCAAGAAAATGGAAGAGATCTAAGAAGTTATGCGACCATTTATTACAGTGCACGTATAAACAAAAGCTGGGGGCAGCGACTTGTAAAGTCCCATTTATATCGATGTTTATCTCCTAAGACATGTCAGGCTGGGAAGATCTACCATATTGTAGGCTCACAGCAAACCTCTGAGATTTCACCTTTAAAAATCCCGTTATTGATGCAACTCCACAAGTGCTGAGATCTCAAGCTTTTGTGTTCAAATCTTAGTCTTGCTACTGGTCGAATGAGTGCATTGACTGGGACTTCATTGGGTTATGTCTGCCAAGTCAGAGGACCAGACAGATTCCTGATCAGAGCATGACTCTCCATAGTGGCCAGGATGAGCAGAGGGTTTTCCAGCTAACGCACCAAGCACTGAGAGTCTGAACTCCACGTTTCAGAACTCTCATTTTCACCAGCTGGACGTAGCCCTAGCCTCTAGGATGAATCAATAATTACATCAAAATCCTTTTTAAAAATAATAGTTATCATAATAAAAAAGAAATAATATTAATATAGTTAACATTAAGGTTATATTATTGAAATATGAATTATAATAAAATAAAATATACATTAGGGCTATGTAATAATAATAATAATAATAATAATAATAATAATAATAATAATAATAATAATAATAATAATATGTTTATATAGATATATAGAAAGTTTATGATTATTATTATTATGATTTATATTATTATAAAATATTATCACAGATTACATTTAGGAAGGATGCTCTTTAGTAATGTAATAACTACAGTAATAGTGATAATATAATTTAAAATTAATGATGATAATTTCATACATATTTAACATAATATCAATTATAATATAGAACTGATATAATAACAATAGTAATATAATACAAATACTAAAATGGTAAACTAAATATTGTTAATAGTGAATTAATAGTAATGACAATGATAATAATAATAATAAAAACATTAAAGCATCTTTAATATTTTTTTCTCAAATGAGCTCACAAATGCAAACTGATATTTCTGTTTGAGTGATTCTTTGTAAACCTTTTACTACAACATACACAAAGAAGAATGCTAGACTGATCCACAGTGTGTTACTTTTTTTTATAAAGTTTTAAAATCCAATTCTTTTCAAGCTAAGATTTTCACCAACAATAACTTCAAGAAGTGATGTGTTCAAAATAGTTTTAAATACAGTGGGCAGAAATTCCCTGCATGCATTATGCCTGTGGACATCCAACCACCCAGTGTCGATATTAAATCAAGAACATTTAGCATGAAGAATGAATGTTGATATCAAAATATTGTATTATACAGATACCCTTAAGTTAGTGATCCACAAAAATAGCTACAAACGTTCTTATACACCCACTGAAATAAAAGTCGCTCAACGTTAATCATCTTTTAACTGCATTGTCCTACATTCAGAAAAATAGCTGGAGTATTGACTACTGGCTAAGAAAGGATTTCTTGCTGTGAAAGCAAACCCAAAGATTCATGCAGGATTTGAGAAAATTGGAGCTAAAAGAATTTGTCCACTCCCCATGAGGCTGAATCCGTTAAGTTGTGTAGCCCTGCTGAAGCAAAGTGGATTAGCTCTTATTCAGCAAAGATGGAACTTTAAAGTTCCAGATAATTTGTTCTAATAAGCATTAACCGTGCAGCGAAAGGGGAGGTAAATTCAGTAGTAGGACGGGTAGAAGTGCATCTTTTATTAGTTCGATGACTAAATTAGACACGCAGTGGGGTCGTGTTTTGTCCAAATATTCAACATCATTTGACAGACTGCAGGGGTGCTAAATCAGAAATGTGAAGCTTAAGCAAAACTGACATGCTTACTCT
>JAYDZG010000016.1:7827841-7838348 GCA_034509265.1 Microcambeva bendego | reverse complement strand
ACGCTCTTCCGATCTTAGTGTTTGTAGAACAGGCCACATATGCAGCTAAGGGTGAGTCAGGTCACGACAGCATTTATATTCACAAAGCCTGCATTCATAATTTCTCACTATTGCTATATTCATCTACTGATTTTACTGTGCAAAGGATTGCAATTGCAAAGAAAAGTTTGTTATCCCTATGGAATTACATGGATTTCAATCTAATTACTTATAAAATGTAGATTTTAATGTCAATCATGATATCAAACGAATCCATTCTGCCTATAAACATTTTTCCCCTCAGCTTTAGTCTAGTTCGATTGCTCTTAGGTGTTGCCACACCTTATTGATTAGGCACAGTTCCTCCTGGGAGCATTATGCCTATAAACAATTATTAACCTTATTCTTGTTTGTTCATTATATATTAGATTTTATTACTTGTCTAAAGATTTTTTTGTGTTTTTGAGGACTTTTAAGACTTAATCTGACTTAAAGCTGTTCAGCAGTGTTAATTAATCACGCTACCAGAACATTCACACACACAAACTCACAAACAAGAGCAATCCACAGCAGACAGTTCACCATTTACACATTTATAAAATGAAATTCACATTAATAACTCTTCACATTAATAACTCTTCACATTAGAATAAAAAATAAAGAATAAAAAATATGTTTAAAAGTGTGTGATATTTATATTTATATACGATGTAATTATAATTATTCATTTTATCATCATCATCATTATTAGTTTTAACACAAACATTTCCCTTGTCATGTCCCTTGTCTATCTATCATCTATCTGTTATTTTTAATTTTACTTTTTCTAAAGAAATTTTATTTGACATTATTATTTATGTTTTTATTTGTATTCAAGTGTTGGTAATTAATATGTAAAATAGACTTATGAAAAATATGCAGCAGTGTTTTTCCTCTTGCAAATCAATTACATCACCAGGACATTCACACACACACACACACACACACACACACACACACACACACACAATCTCACATGAAGATTGAAAATTTACATAACTAAATAACTCTTTGTATAAAGTAATATGAATTAATATTATAAGATTCTTAGGAATATGGCAAAACGTGTGTTGCGATAATTTCAGCCGTCTTTTTTATTAACATTAATGTCAATAATAAGATATATTGAAGGCTGCATTCAGCTTTAAGTGTTTATTTTATTCCTATTTTATTATTTCGTTACTTCATTTTTTTTCTAAAGAAATGTCATATTTTGGGGGGTTAAGCTTAATTTGATGATACTTATAATGAAGCACATTAAACACACTTTTGAAACTTGTTAAAAAACTTTAAAAGATTTAAAAGATTGAATGATTTCCAGTTTTCACTTACACAGCAGAATTCAAGCCCACTGTAAAGTAAAGCTGTTACTGTGAGCATTGATCTTGGTGATCACGACCAATTTAGAAGAACTAGTTCATGTAGACATACTGGATGACCACAAATGACAGTTGGGTAAAATTTCAGCTGTGCTATCAGTCAGACATTAACACTGACATGATTGGCCAGTAATCTGGGGGGTGTATGATGCTCTAAATACTCATGCATTTTAGGAGAAAGCCGAACAAAAATTGTATCTGTGAAACATGATGAAGGAAGCATCATGCCCTGAGGATGCTTTGCTGCTTTAATCACTGGGGAAATATGTTATTTTAACCTTAAATGTTTGCGGGTAAAACATGAAGCTGACAACTATTGTGATTTAATAATTTGACCACATTTTATGGGTAATTACTAAATGTACATATGTCAGTTACAAAACTAAATTGGTAATATAACTATATAGTATTTGCCACTTGGGAAGGAAAAGAAGAACAAAACACTATCACTAATATACTTTTATCTTCCCAAGTGGGGATAAGTAATGACTGTAGAAAGAAAAATGCAATGAAAGTAGCAACAATCATTTTTACTGTCAGCAGAATATAATACAATAGATAAATGAAATCACTGATCAAGTTTCCTACCTGTACCGGAGTCTTGCGATTCTAAACTGTTTATGCTTGTATGCAGCATTTCTAGGTAAGCACTGATTGGTTGGCATTTTTGTCTGTGAGTTCTTTTGCTATGTGGCTACCACTGACACACTGTTAAGGGTCCAGGGGGAATAGACCGACCCAGCATAATAGACACTCCAACATAACAAAGACTGATAATCCTGTCTCTCCCAACTGCTCCCTTGTTGCTGGAAGACATTTTAAGGG
Organism: Microcambeva bendego; assembly: GCA_034509265.1. Taxonomy (NCBI): domain Eukaryota; kingdom Metazoa; phylum Chordata; class Actinopteri; order Siluriformes; family Trichomycteridae; genus Microcambeva; species Microcambeva bendego. The sequence continues at coordinate 7,836,126 of JAYDZG010000016.1, read as the reverse complement.
CAGTTAAGTTGCTGGGAGGTGACACTGAATGAACTGCGGGTGGAGAGAGATACCCAAAAAGCCATTATCTATGGCAAGCGGCGTCAATTCGCATCAATTAGGAGCTGTCCGATGTGTCGGTGGTAAGGCTTCAAATTAATAATTAAATAAATATTGCCAACCACAAGTGGCTACTATATAGCCTTTTAGTCATCCGAGTTCCCCCTTAGTGATTTGGCACAAAAAGCTTTGTGCCGTGTGCAAGACGATGGAGAGCCATCTTGCAAACCTCACACCGTTAACTTGGGACAGCTACACCACTTTAATAGCTTCTAATATAGAATCTAGCAGGAAATAGAGGGTTCATGATACTCTGTGTCTTCTTTTTAAAGCGGTCAAATGCGGCGCTTGCCAAGAAGTTATAGTCGGTCTTGTTCAAACTGCTACATGAAAGACACAGTACATTCTCAAAGAGACATTTTCAGGCCGTTGGGTAAAATGTGTAGCAAATGCCTTACAGTGTTTTTAAATGCTCCTGAAAAGAAAAAAAAGATGATGGTTTTGACTCCTTTTTTATTGATAGTGTGAAGTTTTAATGTTTTACTTGACACATTCAAATCATGACATTATTTGTATTAAATGTTCTTAATATTGTTAATACTATGTCCTGAATGAACTTTACATTTTACTCCTGGATCAGAATGCACTCCTACTCACTAACACGGGAACTTTACTGTCCCAGTACTGGTGATAAGACACTTTAATATCAAAATGTTTTGTATAGTTGTAGTATATTGCAATTTTTTTGCACTGTTGTACCTGCTGCTATTTATTGTACTGCAACAGAATCACAATTGCCACCTTGATGTTGGTTGAATAGTATTTTCCCCATTAGTAATAAATCTTTCTACTAAAGCAGTGATCAATAATTTCTTGAATATTCAAATACATTTCATATAAATGTGAAAGACAAACAATAGCTCAAATTAACTGCATGTCTTGGATATGTGGTGAACTTACAATATAAAATCTTTAATCCCTATTTAATCTTCTGAGGAACATTCCTAGTTTCATGAGACAACATTTGTAGTTTAATGTTACATAAAACCCCTTAAAGTAGGTGTGGGCAAACTTTTGGCTCCAGTGCCACACGGTGTAAGACAGAGTGGGTGAAGTTACTCAGTTACTCAGTAACAGAAAGTTACTCAGTTTAAGACACGGTGGGTGAGGGGCAGGTAGTAGGGCTCAGTGCGATGGCAATCATAGCAAAGCATTATCAAATATGGATACATGTTAGTTAGCATTCTAAATAGCAATATGTTAGCTACATGCTAAACTTATGATTCAAAAGGTCTATTTTATGTAAATATGTTGACATCCTAATAGAAGTTGTTTAGAAATATGATACAAGTAAAAAGTAATATTGAAATCATAATACAGCTTGCCAGTAGTGTAATTAAATCAGTGATTTATTTGATATGTATTATTAATTGAATAAGTACTTCTGGAAGTTGCTCTGGTAAATATCCTGCCAGAAATGTCATGATTACATGAATCTGTTAGCTATGTGCTAATGTGACAACGAGAAATAAACTTGATTAATGACTAATTATTTTAGCAGTTAGATGTAACTAGTTCGTCTGGAAAACGTAGTTAATAGAGCTTGTGCTCATCTGCAAGACATCACGATGATAATGAGACCAATGTAAGACCAATCCAGATGTTACGACCTTTTCCAAATGTGTCACAGATTTTTTTGTGTTATCAGGGCAGTTTGGCTAATTCACAAGGTACGGAACATAACAACTTGTCCGTACTGCAATTACATCTGGTTGTGGATTAATCTGACATACCAACGTGTACATTAATGAGAGATTAAATACGTCCTTAAACTGCTCTAAATAACAGGCTACCAGAAATGTCTTAATTGCAAAATGAGCAGTCACACTTAAGACCACAACATTGTGATCACTAGTATTTTTCTGTAAGCTCAGCCATGCTATAAAATGCCAGGGTGGCACAGGGTGATATGTTTTTGAGTCATTTTAATAAGAATATTAAAGTTATAAAGGATTTTAACGGACATTATTTTTGTTTGTCACTTAAGTATTTAGAATACACCTGAATACATTAAAGATTTCATCCAGTGTCTATTTCAACACCGATTCATACTGTTCACTGTAACTGAGGGTAGAAAACACCAAAGGTTGCCGGTGCATCCAAAGGCAGACACACACACACACACACACACACACACACACATAGTGAGGGCAATTTAAAATCTCCAGTTAACTTAAAGTATTTTAACTGTGGGAGGAAACCGGAGCACCTGGAGGAAACCCACACAAAGTGTGTTTACCCTCGCCAATGTCAAACAAAATCCAGGACTTTTAGGTGACGGCACTTGCAAGTTCATAGAAACTACCAATCACTGAAGGGAATCCCTTATCTAGAAATATCACAGTGAATAGTAAAGTGGACAATGTGAGTGTATATTTTGAAAATAATGTACAAACATATACATTGTCAATGAATCAAAAATAAATGTTTCCTTATCTTTCCAATTCATTAATAAGGCAAATAACTTGCAACTGGTGTGCGGTAATTAAAAAAGAAAACCAAACTGGAGTGAAGAACCAATACTATTATTAGTGGAGTTAATCCAGGAAAGGAAGCTCATCATTAAACAACACCAGGACATCCTTCTGCTCCCAGAAGGTTCGTGCACATCTCTCTCACCTAGGTGCCATCCTGTTCTGGCAACTCCCAGCCACTTAGGACACCTCTGGAGATCTCTTAAATATCTGGGGGAGTAGGAGTGATTCTTACACTTGACAAGGTTTATAAATAGCTTTTATTCTAAAGTTTGGGAGCACTTAAGACTCTTGATAAATACGCCCACTGTTCTTTTTTCTGAGCAAACTCATTTAAATCTATGTGTCTCCAAATGCAGCCTGTTAATGCTGTGATTGCTGTAGCATGGACTACAAACCAACCCCTTCCTGTTGTGGCACAGTTCCAGTTAAGATCCCAGAGTCACAATACAAATATAAAGACCAGTATTCTCTGTTGCCAGCTTAACCTCTAAGTGCCCCGTCTTTCAATTCTCTACACTTCTTTTTTACTGCTGACTCTCCTCCTCCTTTATTGCACTTTATGGTGTTATACTTTTAGGTAGTGGACTCTGTCTTTCAACCTGTGTCCCAACTTCTGAAATTTTCAGTGAATTTTAATTTGTTAAATGCCTTTCCCAAAAAGCTGGGACATTTTTTGAAAAATAAAGATCCTTGGTGAACCATCAATCATGCACCGCACAGCTTGATTTTGGGGCATTGATTTGGATTTGGCTTTTTTAACGATGGGAAAACTACGCTTTCCTAAATATTATTTAGGATATAATTAATAATTAATAGGGCAGCAGCTCTTGCATTTCCCCACTTAGGTGAATTGGAGATGCTGTTTTTAATTCCACTCCCTCTTGTTTTACTATGGCTCCCACCCGCGGGAGTGCAGACCTCTACTTTGGTGTGCTTTCTATTAAAAGCAATTCTATCGTTGTAGGCATGATATATGGTGTAATCACACAGGTCTTAATCTATAGCCATTGTCCCCTAACAAAATGATGTAAAATGAAGTTATTTTGTTTTGTATTTATGTTTATTGTTGTTTATTGTTGATGTAACGGGCATGTGCTATGGGTTTGTGCACTGCTGCATTTCCAAAGTGTGTGTAACCAGCCAAGATAGCAATGAACGTCTGCCTTTTAGACTGTTGACTGTTGTCTAGGTTTTTTTTGGTCAGTAGTGCACCTGTTTTCCGTGTCCAAGATAGTAATGCGCCAGTAATGTACCTAAACACACCTCATTTTAAGACTACTTCACTCATTGGCATTAAAATATTCACCTATTGGCGTAAACACCATTGCTATTACAACGATGCAGGTGTAAGGCGTCAAAATGGACTGTTTGCAGGGTGTAAGATAGAAATGTGCATTGCGACACACCTTTCGCAGGGTGTAAGACAGGCATCCAAAGAAAAACAACGGTATACATTAACAAGGCATTCCAAAACCAGAGAACACAGGTGAATATGATCTTGCAGTCAAGCTTGTATTGGCTGATTGGGTCACTAGACTGGTGCCCTCTGGTAGTTTGTTACTGTAGTTGTAATTGAGTAGTAGTTGAGTCTGTAAAGTGAACATGAAGGGGGACAACCAAGTTTTGCCCTTTCATACTGTATAAAAGACTTGAGCTGCTCAACAGTCTGTGGTCACTGTTGTCTCTCCATATGGATGTTATAGAATTTCAATAGGAGACAGCACTGCAGGCAGGCCAGTCAAGCATGAGCATTCTGGATATACACTTTCGAGTAACCTGACTTGGACGATGTCTTATTAGAATCCACTCTACTGAGGAAGTGGCCTATGTAGGCAGTAGATGGCAAAACCACTCATTAGGTTTTCAAGCAGACCCTAAATCAGCGTTATTTATCTGACCTCAAATCAACACCATAAACCCCTTGAACTTATTACAGGCTACACATTTCTTATCTAGAGCTTTTTTGCTTGGTTTAGTGCCAGCTGTCAGAAGTATAAGCAATCTCTCAGAATGAACAGATAAGAGAGAGAAGCACTGTTTAGAATTAATGTTGACAATAAAGATATATATTTGACAAAATATATATGAAACAGTTGCCTAATTTAATAAATGATTCAGACTGAGAAACCTTTTTCCAATTGATTCCCAGTCACAACTAAAACTTCAGAATGAGTAGACAGTTCTCTGACACTTAACATAATACACCACGGCAATAAGCTATGTAGAAAACTACAGGCATTAAATGAAAGTTCTTGATGAATACACCTCAGACAGGGCAGCGCACACACCCATTTTCTTACTTACTCCCTAGTGAGATAATAATTTTAATCTGACAACAATGGATAAAACATTTGAAATATCACTTCTAAAGCTGGAATGGCACACAACAAAGAATCATGAGTCAGAAATTATATTATGCATTGCAATGCTTCAAATACATTTTATTTTATTTGTTTAATCATTCACATTCACCTTTATCCAACATAGTCAATATAAGGCCTGTTTTAAAACTCACTCAATATTAATTAATGTATTGATGAAAAATGTACAACCAACGAAAAAAGTAAAGCTTTGGTCCAACACAAAACTATACAGGTTCATCTACAGTTGGTTATAGTATGGAGAATGTAAATAAATAAAAACTGCAGTGTTCTTTACTTTGACTTTTTTATTGGAACTTCTCTGGGCTCTGAGGCATCTATTATGGACCATCAAACAGTGTAAAAGTGTACTGTGGTCAGATGAATCAACATTCCAGGTTGAAAAACAAAATGGATGCCATGTGCTCTGGACTAAGATGAAAAAGACCATCCTGGACCATACATGAATTAGGATACAGGCGTTGGACTGGCCTACCTGCAGTCTTGACCTGTCCCCAATAGAGAATGTGTGGCAAATTCTGAAACAAAAAATGTGACAATGATGACCGTGTACTGTTACACATCTTAAAATGTGTTTGAAGAAGACTGAAAGCCGAAAAATGAAATTGTTTGGTATTCTCAGTCCCAAAACCTTTTTTAAGTGTGGTGAAAATAAACATTTTTTTTGTGGGTCCAACACGAAACCATACAGGTTCAGCTATTGTTGGTAAACAGTCCAACATGTACCAGTATTTAACAATTATATATTTGATGTAGAGCCTCACCATGATCTGCTGTTGTTTCTACGTTTAGGTTGGTATGAGTAATCTTGTTGAGCTTTTCTTTCACAAACTTGTACTCTCTCAATCTACTCCTCAATGGTATCATAACAATTATCCTATTGTAACTGACCCTTGACAGCACTTCTTTGTTTCTTCCTTTTAATAATGGTAGCTGAAAAAATATCTAATATAAAAATAGCTTGTACAGGTATTTAGAGACTTTTTCTGACTACCCCATCTCTCTGTGTAATATCTTCTTAAGCATCATAAGTGAGTTTTTCTTTTCCTTCCTCTGCTGCTAGTTTTTCCTTACTAGTATTTCTCAAATCTATCTCTAGACATGACCTGTGCTTTGCAAAGAAGTGAGTACAAAGAAGGGTGATAGTCCCCCACTTCTCATCAGTTGCTTTGTCTCCTTGGAGATCCTTCCTCTCTTTTCCTTCGGGCACGTTTCCGTCACCTTCCTCACTCACTTCTTTATTTTCTGGATCAGTGATTCATAATCTTGATCCATGCTATCAAGCTGGCCTCAGGTTTCCTGTCTGATGGCTTCCTGCTGCAAAGTTTTGTCTCAGATCATTAGTCTTTTGTCCCTCAATGCTCTGTGTGGTGACTTCTCCGTTTTCCCATTTGTAATGATCATGGCCCATACTAGGTGTTAAATAATGTTATGACAGAGATGTCATGCAAAATGCATCGTCTGTCAAATAGGATATAGTCAATCTCATTTTACCGTCTTGGATTTTGTTCTGTCCCCTATCATTCTGTGTCGAAGCTTCTTCCTTAACATGTAGTTCTGCCATGGTAACTATACACTCTTCTCCCATATTTCTTTCATTTCTTATGAACTGTCCAACATTTCTCTCTCCTTGCTGCCCTTTTCTGACCTTTACATGAAAAACTCCCACTGTGATAGTACATTTCTGAGCTATGAGTTACTCTAGCTGGTTGTAGAACTCCTTCACTTTATTTCTGTCTCAGAAATTTGTGGGCCCATAGTTCTGGATGATCTTTAGTGTATCTTTCTCAGAGTGTCAGATGTTTGGCACTTCAGTGATTTCTTAGGCTGATGATGAATCTTATACCTCAAATCGACTGTTTTAGACTTAAGTTCGTCCATTCCACACCATTTTATTTAGTCTTGTGCAACCTAAATTCTGAATATACACTACTCAAAAAAGTTATTTATATAGTTGGCGTTCGGTTGAAATTTCAGGATTAACCTAGAATTCAACTGTTCAATGTTTCAGTACTTTTTGCAGAACTTGCTAAACTTCTCTAGCATGGAGCTTAATGGCAAAATTCACAACAGGTGTTTGATTCATGAATCGACCAAAAAAATCCTGGTTCAATTAGAATTGTTGTTTAAACAGTTCTCCTCATCAATATGTTCACATTTTGATATCATGAGATCAAGACGACACCTAACCATTGCGATGCTTCAAACAGGATATTATCAGACAGAAGTGGCCACCAAAATCAGATTGTCCCAGAGTGTCATCAGCAGGTTGCAACAGATACAGAGAGACTGGAAGAGTCACAGAAAGAAAAAGAAGTGGACGCCCTTTGGCCACATCCCACATTAATTGTGAACAGTATCTATCAGAATTGAATGATGAATGCCACACAACCCTAGGCACATTTAAGCGAAGTGAGAGGCACGCAATAATCATGTCAGACCATTAGAAACCATTTACATCAGCATGGTCTGCATGTTAGATGACTTGCAAGAGTACCTCACCTGGTGGTGGTGGTGGTGCAGTGTATGCAGGTTTGTCTAGTCAATAGAGAACTGCCCTACATTTTGTGAATGGTACAGTGACAAGCCCATACTACTTGAATAACATCCAGCTCATCAAGGTTGCATCATTTGGGAACGGCTGCTGGAGACTGGGGTTTCTCAAATGGAGTGGCCTGCACTTTCTCCAGATCTGAATCCCATAGAAAACCTATGGGATCAGTTGAGTCAATGTGTAGAGGCTTGTAATTCTGTACCCCAGAACCTCAGTGACCTTAGGGCTGCCCTTCAAGGAGAGTGGGATGCTGTGCCTCAGAAGACAATAAGTCAACTTGTAAACAGCATAAGACGTTGTTGTCAAGCTGTAACTGATGCTCAAGGGCACATGACAAGTTATTAAGACATTGACATTTTTGTTGGAATATATGCACCTTTTGTTTAAATAAATAGTTTGAGATGCTTCTACTTAAATGCCCTTCTTTCATGATACAATATCACTTTAGTGTGAACTTTTTACATTTTCCATACATTTCCATCAAAAGCCAAATATCCCAATCTTTTTGTGAGTAGTGTACTTATTCTACATTTTAAAATGACTATAGATGTACCCCTGATGAGGAATATTCGTGATGGAAATGGTGAATGCAGGAAGAGTAGTTGTCAGTCATGTCTTAGAGAGCTTATAGAACGGATTGAGCGCGATCTGATTTTCATCTTTTTGCATCATTCAAGAAGCTTTAAGGGAAAGAAGATTTTCATGTGATTATGTGAAAGCAGTGGTGCATCAGTGGCTATGCACTCAACCAAAAACATCAAACTCTTATGTGTT
>JAYDZG010000016.1:7799910-7809926 GCA_034509265.1 Microcambeva bendego | reverse complement strand
TAAAAAATAAATACTACACAGTGGAGCTTTAACACAGGACTCAACACCTAAAGCTTGTGGTGTTGGTGTACCCCCCCCCCATCCCACTTTGTTTGTGAGAGCTGATTAAGAACCAGCACAGGAAGGGTCAGGTTTACAGTAACAGGAAACTGATGAAAGGAAACGGTGCACGTCACACAGGCAGATTGGTCTTAGTAAAAGTAAATCAGTCTATGGTGCAAATGGAGTCCTTCTATTCATCTATGAAACTTTTACTTTTAGCAGGTAGGACATCTTTCATACTTTGTCCAATTTAAGAAACATAATTTAACATGATGTTCTGAAATCAATTACCTCTCTTATCCATTTAAGCGTGTCTTTTAAGTGTTCTGGGTCCCTGCAAATTTTCTACAATTTGCAAGACGTGTCACCAGAATGCGACTTGTCACTCCAATAGCTGTAGGTGCACAAATGGCTTAATTGGAGATGGAATTAAATTCTGCAATGGTAAGCGACTTGCTTTATATTAATAAACAGTGTATTACGTTTATCTTAATATTACAATAGATTCACTTGACTCATTGCTAAATGTTTTGTATATAATTTATTCCAGGATTAAGTTTAAATACTTGTATTAGATATTTTAATTAAAAGTAGTTACATATACATGACTTCAAGGGGATTGCTTATACTGATATTAACTTGAATGTATTTGTTTAATGCAACCCTAAATCTAATTTAAGTTTGGAAAATGCAAATGAAATAAAATTGCAGTGCTGCTTACATACTTTTATTTTTACTATAGACCATTTGAACCCAACATATTTTAATGTATTAATATACATTCATTTGTGCAACACATTAAAAAACAAATGAATGTTATTAGAACAGGTGACAAAGAGGAAAGATGACCAGAGAAAAATAACTGAAATGTAAAAAAAACCCCAATGTACTCCAAAGAAAGATTGGAAGGGATTTACATAATTTTCCCTCTATAGTGCTTTAAAGCAAATTTGGTAGAATGGTGGGGAATTTCATTGCGTAAAGGCCCGTGATCTGTAAAAAGCTTCAGGAAATCTGAAACGAATTAGTCTGTTTGAGGCTATTGTTAAATGTACATGACCTCCATGCTACCTGACCTTCACATAATGCTACTGTTAAATGTTTTACGCTGGTTTTCATCTAGTAGGCGAGTTTAGAAAGCTCCTGTTTATCATACAGGCATTTGCTGTTGACACACTTTTATACTTCAATTCAGATTTTGATGAGTGCACAAATCTCACTGATATCTGTGGGGACCATGCAAAGTGCAACAATACATATGGAAGCTATTATTGCATGTGCACCCTGGGATACAGATCAACGGGAAGTGAGCAGTTTCAGACGAATGATGGAACTCACTGTACTGGTAAGCCATCCTGTATCATTAAAAGAAATAAAGTTAAGCCTACAGTATAGACTAGTGCTGGTGAAAATAACAAAAAGTGCAGATAGCACTAATGCAATTTTAACCCAGGTCTCAGCGGTGGTTGGCTAGCCTAACGGGATAGACGCACCACCAGAGGACCAGCAGCAGTAATTACAAATGCAATTCTAAAAACCAAAGAGTCATAACTTATTAAATAATTTTCTGAACAAACAATACAGTTAAGACATCTTTTAATGACTTGTGGATTCTCTCGTTGCTCTCGTTAGGGGTCGCCACAGCAGATCATTATTGATTTAACATATTTTTTATGCTAAATGCCCTTCCTGCCATAACTCTCCTATTTATCTGGGATTCGGGCCGGGACCACAATGCACTGTTTTGTGCATCTTTGTGGCTACGGTGACGTCCAGCCGACCGGTAGCAGTGGCAAGTTCAGACTCTCTGCACTGGTGTGGAGGTTTGCACTGGGTGCAAACATTTGTATTGAATAAACAGCTTTAGTGGAAACAGGTTCCAAAACAATTAGGACAAGGGGATTCATTCATTCATTCATTGTTCTATCTCTGCCTTATCCTGGTTAGGGTCCCGATGCATAAGTGAACATGTGTACACACATACTCACATGAGACCATTTTTTGAACCCCAGTTATACAAATGGAGTACATTCAAACTCCACCCAGAAAGGACTCTCTGTCTTCCAAGGGAATTGATCCCAGCACTCCTTGCTGTTAGGCAAAGTACTACATTATTGTTAAAGCAATTCTTTTTTTTTTATTGTTTATGAATATAACAGGGTTTGAAAAGCCAGGAAGAGTATGTTACTGTAGAAAGTAGACAACTCAAATATAATGCCCATAGTTTTGGAATGACATGTTCAACAAAACATCTCCATCTCTATGCATTTTCTTCCCTTGTTTTGTCTAGTTAATAAATCCAATTACACAATTCTGTTGTGCTTCTTCTCTGTTGATGCTGACCCCCATCTGATACAGGAGATTGAGACTCCGACACTGCATTTTTTTAAAGACTGAATCTTACAGTTCATATGCATATTAGCCTGTATGTTTTTCCCCTAACATCAACCAGCCAGAAGAGATAGTGATGTGCTTACTTATGAATAACTCTGATCTGGTATTTCCACATTGTATGAACAACAGTCATTGTTTTTGTAGAAGCAGTCTGAGATGTCAGCTCAGTTCTGCTAGCATGTGTTTTACCGCTACACTGCTTGAGTTGCTGTCTACATAGTTTTTCAAGAGTCATGATCAGTACAGATGTGATGGCAGTAGACATAAAAGGAGAAAATTGGTATTTAGTCATACCCAAATATCCTGATTGCCTTGTGCTTCCCCTATACTGATGCTGACCACCATAATGACTGAGGAGAGTCATGACTAACACATGCACAGCACATCTGAGTTCATATGTGGATCAGCCTCATGTATGGAGAGTTGCACCCTGATCAACACATTATCTCTTCACTCAGTCAGCTAGCAGAAATTGTACCAGTTTTGAGGTCATTGAATATCTTTGCTAATATAGGTGGGTGGCCTGTTCGAAATGTCAGTGTTTTACCACTGAGACACCAGAGCACCAAAAGTCTTTTTCTTAATATCAAGTTATTTTTTGTTGCTAAATTGTCTTTTCTCAGATATTGATGAGTGTATAGAAGATCAAATTTGTGGGCCCTTCTCCCAATGTCACAACACAAATGGTTCCTTCTACTGCACATGCCAAAGAGATTATGTAACGACGTCAGGAAAAATCCGATTTCATCCAAACAATGGGACAGAGTGCAAAAGTAAAAACTATTTCATTATTTAACATTATTTCTGTGATTCAGAACTCATTGTGATGTTTCCTTTACAGTGGATCCAAAGAAGGACTGTCATCAGGATGATGCATGTATTTCCATGACTATCAATGACACAGTGAAAAATGTAAGTATACTACAGGCAGTATGACGATATAGAGCAGCTCCAAAGCGTCCAAGGCCTTTAGTGAACAATTTAAATCAGCATAACAATCTGAATCAAATGTTGTATCTTTAAAAAATGTTGATTTTAAGTGTCTTAGTATGTTGCACATTTGTAAAACTGGAAATGCTAATTCTGTAGGACTACAGGTCAATTATTTAACCCCAACTCAACAGTTTTGGTTCATAGTAGTGTTGCATTTATTTTTTACAAATCAGTCAGCAATCTAGACTGCTAATAAAGTATGTAGTATATATAGGACATTTATTTTGATATGTATTTCTACATTACTAGTTTCTCTCTAGTCCTTGTTGGTCCTGATTTGTTCAGGAAACAGATGTTAATGAAACAGTTCAGTAAGCGATTTCACACTGACCACAGGATTTCTGGGAAATGGGAATTATTTGTGCAGGGAAGCATGAAGCACTATGTTTTTCCTGGGTCATTTATAAATGACAGTCAAAACTTTCTTTCATAAGGTAATGATAAATTGTTGGAGTGGCTAGGTTCAAACAGATTGTATCTAATACCGTCTCAGTCATTCAGTCATTGTCTGAATTACTTTACCCTTGGTAGCTAATATGTGTAATTAAATTTACACAAGTGGGGCTTTTGAGAATAGACACTGTCTCTAAGAAAATCCAGATCACATCCCCTTTTAACAACTTTTGTTTTTGTTATTTATTATATTGGCAGTGAATCTCAATTATTTACACCCACCTGGTCTAACATTGGTGAATCATCATGACTAAATCAGGCAGCAAGTGAACATTCTGTCCTCAGAGCTGATGTTAGCAAGCATAAAGATTTCAGCAAGCCAAATTGTGACTAGACTGGGATGGAGAATCTCCAAAACGGCAGCCCTTGTGGGGTATTTCTATTAAAAGTGGTTCAAAGAAGGAACAGTGGTAAATTGGTGACAGGGTCATGGGCAGTTAAGGCTCATTGATGTACATGGGGACAGAAGTCAGGCCCACGTGGTCCAATCCTACTGTAGCTCAAATTAATGAATAAGAATGAAGAAATGAATTCTGGTTAATGCATAATACACAGTACAGTACAGTTCCTCCAGGCTGATTTGGCAGCAAAAGGCTCCAAGACAATAGTCATAATGGTCATAATGTTATGCTTGATTGATGTAAAACATATTTTGACTTTGTAACTGCATTTGTAACCATCAATGCAATTTTTAACAATACTAATGATTTTAATTTCTTTTTGCAAAGCTATTGTGTGCAAACACAGCTTAAGACTTCAAAACAGCAAATAATTATTTTATATTTTGACAAACCTTCTGCAACCTTTATACTAGTGATTTCAAAATTCTTAATATATTTTAATGCCTAGTTATTATTTATATAGAAGCAACCTTCCTTTTTGGTGTTATTGAAAATGTATGTACAAAGTTCTTACACTGATTGTTATTCAGGGGATGACTCTTTCTGTAATGGGCCACTCTCCTTCGATCACTTCTTCCTGTGCCAGGAAGCAAAGAGCGACCTTTAGAAGCTCTAAATGGAATACACATTCCAGGGGTGACAGGACTTATTAGTGCTGATTTGGCACAGCTGATTCTGCCGGTATTTAATAAAGCCCGTAGGGTTCAGTGGTGCTGAGTCTTAATTTCATTATTGATCTAGCCTGTAAGGTAGAAACCCAGTGCTGCGATAACTCGCTGTTCTCATAAGAGAACTCTCGTCTGTCAATTTGTTTGTCATGTTGATGAGTGTTACTGCTTCAGCAATAGTTATTTTATTATTATTATTATTATTTTTGTTCTGTGTTCATTCAGCTATTGGATACAGAATCAGTTACCCTTTTTCCACCATGCATTTTTAACCTTAAAGATTCTTTGAGCTGTTGAAAATGGTGAAAATCCGATGCAGCGGAATTTACAGTACAGTATACAGTTTGAGCAATGAGGGTTAAGGGCCTTGCTCAAGGGCCCAACAGCAGCAACCTGGCAGCGGTGGGGTTTGAACCAGCAACTTTCTGATTACTAGTCCAGTACCTTAACTACTAGGCTATGGCTGGCATTTCTAGTGCTAATGGGTAATCAAGACAAACTTAAAGATTGAATTATATCACAGATATATTTAAACTGTGGACTGCAGTCCATTTGCACCACGTTACCACTTTGAAAATGGTCTTTGTGAAATAAAATAAAATTTAAGTTGCACCACTATTAGTTGTTTAAAAGCATCTTGAACAGTATGAACTCAAGAAAAGGTCTTCTTTCCCCTTACTCAAAACATTAACATTACTCCTTCATTAGTGCCCTGAGTGTTTTGTTAAACATGGAGCCTCTGAATAAGACTAGACATCAAAAAGCAGTACAAGGAATCTTTAAAAAGCAGTTTTATAATTTGGTTGGAAATCAAAATATAAACCATATTGAGGAGGAGTTGGTCATGTCTGAGAGAGCTTATGGTCTGGGTGCTAAAAGACACTATAAAGGGAAGAAGATTGTCATGTGATTATCCGAAATCAGTAGGGCACTAGTGGCTACATGCTCAATCTAAACGTTTTTTGGTGATGTACTTCAAATTGTACAATGCTGTATCACAAAGGTGACTGTAGAAAAGTTTTAATGATTTTTACTGTCAAATAAGTATATAATTAGTCACTCAAATAAAAAGAAATCAAGTCGCTTATGACCTCTAGAAATGTTTAGGCACCCCATGATATATGATTGTGTTATTTTACTAAATGAAAGTACTGTTACCTTAAAGTTAATTTAATATGGAATTATGCTTTAACATGCTTTTCTGCATTGATATTTATTTAACCCCAAACGTGTACTTGCATAATGAAAACTTCTTTTGTGACCTTGAAGTCACGAGAAAGTGTAACAATTTTGTTGTCTCCTGTTGTTTTTGTGTTACTGCTGACAAGCTGTTTTGGCTTTTAGAAGAAAAAAAAGTCTTCATGGGGTTCAGTTTGTAATTTGCTTTAGGCTTACTCAGATGTGTTAATGAAATCTTAAATTTGCCCTTGCTGTTATTGGCTTTGCCGCCCACACAATGGCGATTACTTGAAGTGTGATTAGACATTAGAAGCAGTCAGTGAAGCAAAACTGTGCAATTGCTGTAATTTAGTGTAAATGCTGTCGCTGATGGCTGTGCATATCTCACAGTAGTGTTTAAAGCCTCTTAATCTGTCTCATCTTTGTAGATCATTAACCTGCCAGATCCACAGCAGCAAATGGAGGAGATAAAAAAGCAAACATCAGGTGACCTTGCTCCAGTCGCAATAATCTCTTACGTCGAAGCTATGGCAGTCTCTATGTCATACTTTGCAAATGAGTCCCAAAATGAGAGTTCAATAAATGCATCTATTAAGGTAATTTTTATAGTATGTAGTATGTTGCCTACTTAATGCACAGCACTAACACTTGTGTATTTTAAGAAGTTAAAGGATCCTATTTGGGGATAAACATGAAGAAAAATCATTTTTATTTTGCTACAGTAGCTCATCTGGGCCTGGGCTCTAACACATGGGCCTGTCATTGATTCTATGTGCATCAATGAGCCTTGGCCGCCCATGATCTTGTCGCCGGCTTACCATTGTTCCTACCTTGGACACCTTGGTTCCTACCATTGTTCCTAATAGATACTGACCACTGCAGACCGGGAACACCTAACAAGAGCTGAAGTTTTTGAGATGCTCTGTCCCAGTCGTCCATCTAGCCATAATGCTCGCCCATATTTCCTGCTTCTAGCAAATCAACTTTGAGGATAAAATATTCACTTGTAAATCTACCTTTTTCAATACAGGCAGTGTTTCTTTGATAGGTGTTTTCTTGAGCTACACCATCAATATAAATAGACATTGTGGGTATACAATTACTGACTTCCCATTGTTTTTTTTGTAAAATTAATTTCATGGACTTCGTCCAGGAGCGCCAGCTTCTTTCCACAGTCCAAAAAATCGCTTACAAATGAATTGAAGAAACTAAATTGCCCTGTAGGTCAATATGTGTATGTTTTTCTGCCCTGCAATTAACTCACACCCCGTCCAGGGATATGCTCCAGCCCCACTTCCACCCACAGACCTGATTGGATAAGCGTTTAAGAGAATGAGGGAGTATATAAAGGAAATGATTTGCTTTCAACAGTTTAGAGAAAGCACTTTCCTGTTCCATTATGACTATTTCCCTTGTGCACAAAGCAAGCTCTATTAAGACATAAAGAATAGCTTGGTTTAACGAAACCTTGGTGATCTGAACAGAGCCTTACTGAACAACTTTGAACGACTTGACTAATGTCAAGACAAGGCAACATTATTTGTATAGTGCCTTTTACATTCTCAAAGAAGCTTTACAGAATCCGTACTGACAGACCAAAAACCGATGTTCCGGAAGCTGGTGGTGACATTGGCAAGGAGGAACTCCCTTAAAAGTAAAGAGAGAAACCCTGAGAGGAACCAGACTCAGCAGTGACCCATCCTCCATGATGGTCATTAGTGGTTTCTTATGCAAATACTCAGACATACGTCAAAGTCTTGTGAGTCCTGTGTTGTTATAGCATAAAAAAAAAGAAAATATATAAAAGTCATAAGTGTTTTTTGGCTACATAGTGTATGTCGGGCACACATCAATTCTAGTTCATGTACCCTTTAAGTCAAAACATTTTATAAAACAGTGTCTTACTGTCTCACGAATGTTCCCCTGTAGAATATGGTTCAAAGTGTAAACAATCTGGTGGAGCGAGAAGAAATGGTGGCATGGAACAAAATGAAGAATGAAGTGAAGGATTACTGCATCACTAAGCTTCTGCACACGGCAGAGCAGGGAGCGATGTCACTATCTAAAGCTTACAAACATGCTGCAAAGGTGGAAATCAAAAACGACAATGTTGGTAAGTTGCTAAAAAGCATAGTAGTTTAAAATCCTATTGAAATGACTAATAGTTAAAATATATCACTGGTTAAGCTGGGCACGCCGGTGGTGAAGGTTGATTATTCCACTTCAACAGTGGTTCCCAAACACCGGGCCATGGACCAGTATTATTTTCAGTTTGGTGTGCAGTTGGTTGTTATAATATTGTTACTTTTTTGCTCTATTTACAGAACTGAAACTCTACAAATTCGCTTCGCAGAGCAAACGGAGGTCCAGCGTCACAATGTCAATAGGAGGGGATTTTATTTCGCTTAGTCCCAGTTTTAATAATAAGGAAAACAAAAATGGTGAGAATTTTTAATTCACACTGCTAGTATCCAGGTGGAAGAGTGGGATTTTCCACTGCACATCATAAAGTGCCGGCAGGACAATGCACTGGTTTATGTGTCGTATTGGTTAGCTACATTCAGTGTTTACAATTAACCTGACTACATGTTTTTTGACTGTTGGAGGGAACCGGAGTGCCCAAAGGAATCTCAACCAGGGTCCTTTATATGTGTAATTTGCATGTTATGGCAGCCAGGGTCCTTTATATGTGTAATTTGCATGTTATGGCAGCCAGGGTCCTTTATATGTATAGTTTGCACGTTCTCTCTGGGTCGGTTCAGGTTTTCACTAGATCTTTCATTTTCCTCCCATAAGTCAAAATACTTGCATTCAGGACAATCAAGCTTCTAAAATTACTAAAAAAGTGTGTGACTGTGTGTAAATGTGTGTGGGCGCCTTGTGATGGTCAGGCGAAAGAAGTGGTCAGACAGTATACTGTCTAAGCAATTAAGGGTTAAAGGCCTTGCTGACGGGCCCAAAAGCAGCAACCTGGAACTGGTGGGGCTTAAATCAGTGAACTTCTGAGTACTAGTCCAGGACCTTAACCACTAGGCTTCAACTGCCTGGGTGTGTTTGAACGTAATCCCCAGTTATCCCATAGCCAGCAATAGCAAGGTCATGCTGGGGTAACATTCCTGCCTTCCCTATTATACACTCCCATATTAATCAACTGGTTCCCCAACAAGTCAATTTGTTTTAGGATCCAATTGAATTAAATGAAAAATGAAAAAAATACACGCTATGTTTTTTTTGTTGTTGTTTTTTTTTACAACAGGGACCGTCTCTGTGGTAGTTCTGCGCTATGACAGTGTTGGACCTCTGTTGAAGCCCAGTTCTGATCCAGGAGTGACGGATTACGGTCGGTATGCAGAAGGTGGAGAGATCACTGTAAATTCTCCTGTAATTGCTGCTGCCGTAACTCCAGCTATCGTGTTCTCCATGGACCATGTGACGTTTACCTTGAGACACAATGAGGTATGGTTGTGTGTGACCTTTATAGCCTGTCAGATTAAGACTATGATCAGCATTACATTCAACATGAAGTACAAAGCGTTGAAAAATACATCGCAAAGGAATAGGACTGTTTTCTTATTACACAATAAAACTAAAAAAACTTTTTGACATCTGAAGTTGTGGCGCTGATACAGAAAGCCTGGTGGGACACAATAAACTCGGCAGTTAACAGTATACATTATATATAGTTAACATTATATCAAAAGTTCATATGTTACAGATGTAGTTATAGGGACCACTGTAGCCTAGTAAGCAGAGCTTTGGGGTATCAATGCCATGCAGCCATTGTTGGGTCCTTGAGCAAGGCCCTTAAACCTCCTGGCTTCAGGGGTGCCATACTGTGTCTGTTTCCAAACAAGCTTGCATATAAGGAAAGAGAATATAACTGTAC
>JAYDZG010000016.1:7775492-7788808 GCA_034509265.1 Microcambeva bendego | reverse complement strand
CATGGTTTACAAGGAGTAACGTAATGCCTCCACAAGGGGCCGTACATTTACAATTTTATTTCCATATTTATGTCCGTGTTAAAATTTGTTTATTTAATGTTTTTATATCGATATTGAAAATAATGACATTAATCTTATTTGGGCCAAAGTCAAAAGAGCCATAATAACTGGTAGCAATGGGGATGTTACAGTCAACATCTGTTATCACAGGGGGAATTGTTTGTTGTTAATTTAATTGGTAATCTGCACATCTGTGAAGAAATTGTTATTGCTCAAGGGTACACATGCATTTTGGGGAAACATATGCTGCTTGTTTTACAACAAAAAAATAACAATGTTGAAAAAATAGTTATGCATGAACTTTTCTAGAAAGATAGTTAGACAGATAGATCACTGTCACATTGCTGCATTCCATGTTCCTGATCCAGGTAAAAAAAACTCTTATTAGGTATAGGTATAGGTTTTGGATACACACTTAAATTAAAATACTCCAATCCAATCTTATCGCAAGGCACACAGAAACACCCTGGTTGGGGTGGCAGTTCATTACAGGTCAGACACAAATACACATACACATCCTCATTCACTACAATTCAGTGTCACCAATTAACCTGGCTACAAAACCCATACAAAAATGTAATATATGTATATAATATATGTATATACAAATTTCAAGTCTATATTTGTGCAAACTGTATATGAAACCTATTGAAAACTGGAAAATATGTTAACATAATTGTGTTTATGTGATTTTGTTGAAGCAAGAGAGAGAGAGAGAGAGAGAGAGAGAGATATTTAGTATTGATGTCGGAACAAAACTGATAAATATGTCAATATATTGTGCTTTTTTGATGTATTTCAGCCTTGAACGCAAGTTCTAATAATCATGGATATTTATATTGTGTGTATGAGTGTTTTATTTAGACTAAATTACAATGTAAAGATAAGGTGACAGTCCTGTTTAGAGAAATAAGGTTATCATTTTCTCTAACCATTTCAGAACCCACCTTAAACCCCCAAAAAACATACGAGTATGAATACGAAGGAATGGTGAATATCGGCCGGGATATACCAGACCTGGTTGAGTCAGGAGTGAAACTTCGATGCAATTTTAAAATCACAGGTGTATCACAACAAACATTTCTACTTCAGGTATGCTCATTTTTATAGCTTTAACTCATCAGTAATATTGTGTTACAAGTGCTCATTTTAATAACTTAAAAAAAAACTTTGATAAGGTTTAATAAATAAAAAGTACTGTAAATTAATATTGTGACTTTTTGTCTTTATAATATACTTATATATTTATTGAATTTAAATATTTATTTAATTTATGTAATATTTTTAGTATTATTGGGCACACTGTGGCTCAGTGGGTAGCACAGCAAAAAGGTCCTGGGTTCAACTCCCAGCACTCCGGGTCCTTTCTGTGTAAAGTTTCCCTGTTCTCTCCGTGTTTGCGTTGGTTTCCTCCGGAAGCTCCGGTTTCCAAAAAACATGCATTTGTTTTTTTATTTACTTAGTTATACATTTTTTTATTTGTTTAACATTGTTCATGCATATTTGTGTCTCTGAAGATTTCTGTTTTCTTCACAGATCTCCACTGTGACATTTGAAGAGTTTAATGGAATTCCAAATCGGAACGCATTTAAAATCTCACCTGGCCTCACTGCACGTTTAGCAGCTGATCTCGCCAAACCTTTTATGCTTGAATACACAAAAGGACAAGTGGTTGACATTAAGGCGGCATCTGATGTTCCTAACACCATTGTAAACATTGTCCGGGGCATCCTCAGCTTCCTCCATGTTACTGTCAAAACCGTCCAGAGCATTTATGAGCTGGATGAGGTCAGTTTGTTTGTTCACTACTACACTGTCTGATTTTTGAATTGATGCATATACACCTTGAAAGTGTCTTTCCTAAGACGATACAAGTATTCTGTTCATTCTCAGGTGGGAATTCATGGTGTCTGCCACAGTGCTTACATGCTAGAAGAAAATCCAGAAGCTAAAGAACTTTATGTGACCAAAAATATAGATATCAGCAAATGCAAACCAAAAGCAGAACAATATTCTGGAATGGCGCTGATGGAAGAAACTCAATTCAGCAAAGAGGTGTGTTTACTTTAAATACACTCTTAAATTATTTTAGTAGGCATCTGAGTGGCAGGAGTTGTGTGAGTTTGACACGGGCTAAAAGGAGACAGCTAGACGATTGGGTCAGAGCAACTCCAAAACTGCTACTCTTGAGTGGTCCAAAGAAGGAACAGTGGTAAAACAGCGACAGGGTCATGGGCAGCCAAGGCTTGCCTTTTATTGGTTCCAAAGGACTGTTCTTAAGTCAAAATGTATGTATGTTTTTCCCATAATAAATAATGTGAATAGAGTTAATTTGTGCCTGATCTTACAAACCCCCCTTACATAACCTTTCTAATGTCTTAAATTGTCTATTTGTTATAAATACAAGTATATCTATACTAAATTATAAATTATAGCATAGACACTTCTGTAATAAACAATACACAGTAGAACTGAACTGCACATAAAAACACACAACACATTTCAGTACAGCATCTGTGCTGTCATGCACCATAGTACATTTTTATTATTATTTTCTTACCACTACGCTTTCTCTTTTTGTTTAACCATTTGTAAGTCAATGGTCCACTGTATAATGTTATATAAGGTTATTAAATCCTCATATCACTTTTCAGAAAGGTCAAAACATTGCTGCAACTATGAAATATTTGTATACAATCAAGTCTGACGGAAATGGTGGTCTTATTACAAAAGCCTCCGCCCATGAAAGGCACTTCTTCTCTCCATTAAATGTGAAAGGTGGCAACTTTAAACTGAATGCTTTGTAAGTTATTAGAATTTTCTTTATAACATATTTTGACAAATTGTTTCTTCTGTATGGCTATTACCACTAAAGTCAGAGGTTCAGATGAAACCAAAGTTGTATTTACACTACTTAAACAAAAGTATGTCAAGTATCTGTTTTATCCAAACCTCTGACACTTGCACAGTGGCTAACTGCATCTTTTTGCCTGCACAAGACCAAGTCATATGTGAGCAGATGCCATCAAGCAGCCAGTAGGTTTTACTTGTACCAGTCATGATGAAACCTGGTCCGGCTTTTCACAACCTGTGAACAACAGCTAACCGTTGTTCATGTAGCACTTCATCCCAACCAGAGCTGAGATTCGACACATTTCTTATATTATTTCTTTAAAGCACTGGTGTACTAGCATGTTTTATTGGTGGTACATAGTGTAGTTTGTTAGGAGGAAGGTAAACATGGTGTTTCTTAAGCATTAAACGTGATTTTAAAGGATTTATGAGTCCACACAGAGGAATGTTAAAATGCTTTTTAAGTGCCCTATCCATGGAAAATATTATATGCTGTTTTTTATAGATGGAACATTGAGCTGCTAAAAGAAACAGACATTTCTGGGAAACCTCTTATAGGTCAGGTAAAAAGCAGAGGAAATTTAATGTACACATCAGAGAAAGGTCTCGGACCAATGCCAATTCTGATGATCGATCTCACCAATCCAGTTCCCAAGGTTGGTCCTTGAAAAATTATTGTTTAAAAATGTGTAAAGAAATCGGATGATTGATTAATTGTTTTGAATAGATCACTAACTTGATCAAAAGTCTTGCTCAAGCCAACATTAACCAGATAAACAGTGCTAGAAGCTTTGAAGTCCTGAATCTTATTCAACTGCTTCGTGCGTCAACTTATGAAGACCTAGAACTTCTGTGGAAACAGCTTTCAGGAACTGATGAGCACAGGTATGCGTTCACCACTGGACTTTATGGACATATGTCAAATCAAGGTTTTTCATGATGTTCTCTAAAATGTGGAAAG
Source organism: Microcambeva bendego (assembly GCA_034509265.1). NCBI lineage: Eukaryota > Metazoa > Chordata > Actinopteri > Siluriformes > Trichomycteridae > Microcambeva > Microcambeva bendego. Next base: position 7,784,934 of record JAYDZG010000016.1, on the reverse strand, counting down.
TAGGAGGTGGTTCCTGGACACAGTTGTTGAGGTGACAGACGACAGGGTGCTGAGATTTCTAAGGAATCGATTAAAAGCTGGAGACATTACCACAAATGAGGCTGGTCAGGCACTTCTGGTGGCATTCAATCATCTGTCTGCTGAACCTGAAATAGTGGATATGGCAAAGGTAAAGATTCAGTTTTTTTTTTAGGTTTTTAAGCATGTATTTGATTTGTTGATCAAACAGCCATAAGTGTGTTATGACATATTCTGCTGAAACCCTGTCAATAAGAACTTAAGTGTAAAAAAAAAAGACAATGTATGAATAAGTAGTCATAAATAAGGCCTGTTGATCTCCATCAGTGTATTATGGTGGGTTGATTTTTTCAGAATCTCTGGGTGGGGCTTTGATCATGTACCAACTTTTGACATAGTAAATTAATTTTGAATGCAGATGTCTGAGTAGCAGTGCAGGGCATCGTGGCTTGGTGGGTAACAGCAAAAAGGTCCTGGTTTCGATCCCCAGGCACGGCGGTCTGGGTCATCCCACAGTCCAAAAACATTCAGTCAGTAAGACATTGAATTGGGGTATTGGTGTGTGTATATATGTGTGTGTGTGTGTGTGTGTGTGTGTGAGAGAGAGAGAGAGAGAGAGAGAGAGAGACAGACAGAGAGTAAGTGAGGTCCCACCTGCTGTTGAGATCTGCATGGAGGGATGTGGGGGGGGGGGTACAGAATCCTGCCCTTCTGTCTTGCCATTTACAAATGACAAATCAGACACAGATAACTGTTGTCAGTTCCTCTAAACTGACCAAAATTTCACTATCATTGAGTGCTCCAGTTTTTAACTATGACCTTTGAGCCTGTGTGGATGGGTTACTGACAATTATTTCTGGTTTAAAGTTTTTAACACATCACAAGTTGGGGCAGCATGGTAGTTAAGTGGGTAGCACGGACCTAATAGCAAGAAGGTCTTGGGTTTGATCCCCTGGTGGGGCATTCCACGTCCTTTCTGAGTAGAGTTTGCAAGTTCTCTTTGTGTCTGCGTGGGTTTCCTCCAGGTGCTCCGGTTTCCTCCCACAGTCCAAAAACATGCAATTGGGGAGAATTGGAGATACAAAATTGTCCATGACTATGTTTAATATAAATTGTTCTGATTAAACTTGTGAATAACCATTTGCTGTCTTTAATGTAACCAAAGTGTTAAACATGATGCTAAAATCACAAATAAACAAGCATCACAAATAGTACGATGTTTTAAAAATGCACGTGTAGCAGTAAATGGGAGGTTGGTCAAGCGTTGGCTTCATTATTTGACACTGTTTTTCTAGGTCTATGTGGATATTATTCATTCAACAAATGCCTACTAAATTACATATAGCAAAAATTACAACAAATTAATAAGATTATTTAATATCTCGCTGAAATAACTCAATATTCATCATTTAATTATTCTACCTTCCACAGGAATTTCTCACTATACCTTTTAGCAAATCCCATCCTCTATTATGGAACACTGTGGTCTTATCATATGGTTCTTTGATATACAGACTATGTGCACGCTCAACCCCCTGCCCAGTCACAACAGTGCAGGTATGATATTAACTTGACAACATTTAATTTCATCTACTACTGATTTGTGCAAATTGTTTTTAGCTGTCATTCTCATTTTGAAGCCGCTGATTGATATGGTCACTAACGGACTTGCTAAAAGCAGTGATGAAGACATGGTGCTTGCCCTGAAAGCCTTGGGAAATGCAGGTCATCCTTCAAGCCTTAAGACCATAATGAAATTTCTTCCTGGCTTTTCAGTCAAAGCAAATTCCCTCTCGGCTAGGGTTCAGAACGTAGCTGTGCAGTCCCTTCGAAACCTCGCTATCAGAGATCCACACAATGTAAGCATTACATTTTCTCTCTTTCTTGCTTTTAATAAGTCCCTTTATACACTTGTATCAAACTACAAGCTGTGTTTGAATTATTCACTCTGCAGCCTACCAAAATAATTTCCTTGGACTTATATTTTTACTCATCAGGTCCAAGACATTGCTCTAACCATATTTGCACAGAGGACAGCACCTGCGCAAGTACGAATGCTTGCTTCTTCAATCCTGCTTGAGACAAAACCCCCTGTAGCTTTAATCTCTGCCATGATCGAACGTCTGCTCCAGGAAACTGATCTACAAGTGGCCAGCTTTATTTACTCACAACTCAGAGCAATCTCAATGTCCCGTACCCCTGAAAATCAGCATCTGTAAGAGCAGCATGCAATTTGTTTTTGTATATTTCTGAAAATTTTCTATTTCTACATTTATGTTATCTTTTTTTCTTTTTTGTAATGTTCCATCATATAGCTCAACGAGTTGTAATATTGCAGTGAAAATACTTTTTAAGAAGTTTAGCCGGCTAAGCTATCGATTTAGCAAGGCTCTACGATTTGATTGGTTTGATGGTAAGTACATTCAGGATTAAACCTGCATTCATTACTTATTATTGGCATGATTTGTATTATTTTACAAAATATATATGACAACATAAACAAAAGGGGTTCCTCCTGAGAGTAAAAATCAGTGTGTGTATGTGTGTGAATGTGTGTGTGTGTATGTGTGTGTGTGTGTGTGTGTGTGTGTGTGTGTGTTTGCCCTGTGATGGACTTTTGACCTGTTCAATCTGTGAATCCACTGTGACCCGTAATAGGATCAGAATATGAACTGAATTAATTAATCAGCTACAATGAACATTCTTTCTCTGGTACCGATATAAAATGATGACATATATTTTATTCAATGCCGTTCCTTGAAATACATTAAACAAGCCATATTAGTCACAATGTACACAGTATATTGGTTTAATTGTTTGGGATCTTGTGATTAAAAATGACTTCAACAAATTTATCTGGAATAAAATCCATCAATCATGTATAACATGTATTGCTGACCTATACATCCCATACCTAGTCGTCTAGCCATAACAATTTGGCCCTTGTCAATTTTGCCAAAGTCCTTTCACTTGCCCATTTCCTACTTCTGACAGTTTTGAGGATAAAAAGTTCACATGCTGCCTAATACATTCCACCCACTAACAGGTGCTGTAATGAAGAGATAATCAGTGTTATTTACTTCACCTTCATCTGTAAGTGGTCATAATGTTGTGCCTGGTCGGTGTACGTACATTACCCAATTCAATCATATATTCAAATTCGCATGTAACTGTGGTATATATTCTGCTCCAGATGACTTTTTGTTGGGCACATCCAACGAGATGTATTTGCTGAGAAACGGTACAAGCATGATACCCACAGAAATAATCTCCGATGGAAAGCTCTACTTCATTGGCAGAATGCTTAAATTATTTGAGGTAAAGTTACATACTTTAGTGTTTCCATGCGATGACTCATTTGATTCTGCTTCATACTCTGGTGGTTTTTATCATTACACAGCTTGGTGTTCGTGCAGAGGGCATCAAAGAACTCTTTACAGACATACCTGGCATCTCTAAAGACTTTGGAGCCACTGATTTTGCAGCTATACTGAAAATAGTGAGTATATTAAATAAATATATTTATACTCAATGTGGTTCCCAATGCATTCAGGACCAGTGTAAGAACTACAAATGAATTTGCTCATTATTGTTACAGCTCTCAGACTGGCAGTCCAAAGATAAAAATGAGCCTCTCATATCTCTATATGCAAGGCTGTTTGGACAAGAAATCTCCTTTATAGATTTAAATCAAGACATTGTTCAAAAGATTGTGAAGGTGAGAATATGAAGATATAAAATGTTTTTATATCAAATTCTTTACTGTGTATTACAACCACAAATCAGAAAGAGTTGGGACAGCAAGCTAAATGCAAAATAATAAGATACCGAGTTTCTTACATTTGCTTTGAATTGAGTTGAAACTTGTGTAATGAATAACTGTCATGAATGTAACCAAAAAGTGGAAAACAATCCTAATAAAAACAATGTAGGACTAACGTGCAGGAATGGAAGTAAATAAAAATAAAATAAAGACATTATCCGTACTGTCCCAACCGTACCGTCTGATTTGGGCTTGTAGCTTGCAGAATGAAAACCCATAATGTTATTTTCCTTTGAATGTAAAGTCTTTCAGTCTTTCTACAAGTAAAGAAAATAACATCTGGAATGTTATTCAACAAATTCAAAAAGGATTATTGTGGCACTGGACAAAACCTTACCTGTTGTTCGAAACCAGATTCATTCAGCCAACCTGTCTTGGCCTTCCAGTTGAAATCAGCAAATATTTCTCATCATTAGCAGCTGTTACAGTAAACGGTAATAAAGTCTATCTTTTAACTGGGTTTATTGGTGTTTGTAATGCCATGCTAGTGCATGCTAGTGACATACTAAGTACTAAAAAACTAACTATAATTATCATTGCAGCGAAAGCTAGCATGAATCCACCTCCAAAAGAGAAATTACAGGAACTAGTAAATGCTGACATTTTGATGGAAACAGAAGGATTTGTTGGGTAATGTATTTATGGTAATTTTTATGTTTATATTGCACACTTTATTCTGCCATAATCATAGAAAATACTTTAGCATTTTGAAATATGTGCATGTGGTTAGATTACACTGATGTTAAAAAATATCCTGGGCTAATACACTGACCAGGCATAAAATTATGACCACTATCTATAGATATATAGATGGATGGATGGATGGATTTTTTTGACATTTAGAAGGTTTTTTTATATATTTAGAAGCTAGTCATGATATTATGCCTGATTGGTGTAGCTCTGAGATAAAATACTTACATGAGCAGCAAAGTAACACTAACACTAACACATATGTGATTCTAAAAGTTAAATGTAATGTTTGTTTTAGAGGAGAAGTTATCTTGAGGAAAAAAAAGAAAGCCTGAAGGTTCCATTGTTCACTAGAAGAGCAGGATGTGCTATTAATAGCTTACAATATACATACCGAGCTTAATTAAAAGAGCAAGTGGCTTCAAGAGCAAGAAATACACCACATGATGGAGTAAATACAGTGTAATCAGTGTAATAGATTAAATACAGTGTTTATTTCACTGCACAGTGATGAAAAGAGTATTCTAACATTCTAAATATTGTAATGTTAAGAAACATGAAATAGAAAATAACAAAGCAACACTGATCAAATATTTTATATTGTTTATGTAAAAAGAACAATAAAAGTTAATTGTCTTGCTAGTTTTACAGCTTCTGATTTGTGTAGAAGGCTGTTGTAGGTTTAGGATCTGTTTCCTACATAGTTTGTAATGCCTAGTATATCAAATACAAATAAATTATTTATATTTAAATTTATTGTGCTTGAGCCCACTTTTACATAAATTAAATGTTTTTTTTATTTATTCTCTCCATATTTAATTAATAACTAATTAATCCGTTATTTTGTGTATCCTAATTGAATCTGATTACCCATTTCAGAGCAACGATGGATTATTTTGTTTACTATGGAATCAATACAGAAGTCTTTCAATCTGGAGCCCAACTGAGTGGCAAAACAATCATGTCCTTGCCTTGGAAAATCAGCTTGAAGAAGAATGTCAAAGAAAAGAATATGGAAATCATCTTTCCTCCCTGCAAAAAGGAAACAGAGCTCTTCAAAGTCAAGTATGTTTTTGTAGAACACAGATACTCAAATGATGCAATGAAGCGTCACGTTTGGAAAATATTAATGGGCCAGGGGCCGGTGAGCCAGATGCTCCTTTGATTACTTTTTCATCAAAATTATTTATTTATTTGTATTTGCGGATATATGAAGACACACCACAGTGACCCAGATGCGGACAAGAAATCTAACGCAAATAAAAGTAGAAAATATTTAGTACATCATTTATTTAATGTTTTACTCTAGACAGATTTTTCATTCATGCCTGCAACGCCTATCAAAATTGGAACAATGAGCAATGCTGGAAAAATAAATAATCAAAAACCAATTATGCTGGCACGATTAGGTATAAAATGAACTTTAATAAAAAGGCCTGATTAAACCAGTAATGAGAGGTCATGGGTTATTAATAAAAAAAAATATATAAATTAAATATTTTCTTAATGCTCTGTTGCAACAAATGTATTAACCATAAAACAATTATTTTAATTAACAATAAAACTATTAATCTCTCAAAGACAAGCAATCATGTCCTCGGAAATAGTTCAGTAAATTATTGTCATTAATACCAGTTTATTGCTTTAGACACTGTTTAGAACCAACCATGCAAAGCTGCATATTAACAACATACAGAAATGTGTCTCAATAGCATGGGCACAATTACTGTAAATCTGATCAGACATAACATTATGAAGTGAATAACACTGATTATCTCTTCATCACGGTACTTGTTAGTGTGTGGGATACGTTAGGCAACAAGTGAACATTTTATCCTCAAAGTCGATGTTAGAAGCAGGAAAAATGGGCAAGCATAAGGATTTGAGTAAGTTTGATAAGGGCCAAATTGTGATGGTTATATGACTGGGTCAGAGTATCTCCAAAGCTGCAGTTTCCGGTCTTCAGTGGTCAGTGTCTATCAAAAGTGGACCAATGAAGGAACAGTGGGAAATCATTGACAGGTCATGGCTGGCAAGGTTCATGGTTACAAGAGGGTAGTGAAGGCTGTAGCTCAAATTGCTGATGCATTGAATGCAGGGTTTTTTATAGAAACGTTTTAGAATACACAGTACATCATAGCTGTTTTGGTATTATGACCACACACATTATGACCACCCTTTCAATGCACTGTGTATTCTGACACCTTTATACCCCAAACTTCAATGAGCCTTGGCTGCCCATGACCCTGTGGCCTGTTTACCAGTGTTTCTTTTCATAGACCACTTTGGATAGATACTAACCACTGCAAACTGGGAACACCCAACAAGAGCTCACTCTAGTCCTTAGCCTAGCCCATTTTTGAGGATAATATGTTCCTTGTTGTAACTTGCTGCTGAGTATATCTAACCATCGTACAGGTGCCGTGATAGAGAGATGATCAGTGTTATTCACTTCACCTGTCAGTGGTCATAATGTTATGCCAGATCAGTGTACCTATTTCTGCTGAATGATTTAGTGAATTGAGAAAAAGCACTTCACGGCAAATATCAAGTTAAATGTAGTTTAAGTATAGCATGATGGGTCTCTTGGCTTTCTGCTCAAGAATACTGAATGAAAGTACTGAGTTTTCTCCCAAACAGATCTGACGTATATGCTGTGTCAAGAAATATTGAAGATCCACTGTCAGCAAAAATGTCTCCTATAATACCAGAGCTGAGTAATACTGAGGAAGGTCTTAGTGCAATTCGGAAAGACAAGAGTTCCAAAGAATATCAGGTAGAATGTCCATTAAAGTATAGTGCATAAGCAATTAATGTACTCTTTTTAGTTTTTTTTCTCTAGCTTAAGTATTGATTATTAAGTATTAACTGCTTATTCAGTTATGGTTGCATGAGTGGGTGCCAGCTTTTTCCAGCTTTTTAATGGGCACATAGAAACACTCTTGAAAGGGCACACACGTTCACAAATAGAGCAATTCAGTGTCCACAGTTAACCTGGCTGCATGTTTTTAGACTGTGGGAGGAAACCGGAGCACCCAGGGGAAACCCACGCAGTCATGGAGAGAGCTTCAAACAAACTTCGCACAGCAAGAATGAACAATCAAGACTTTTTATAATAAAAAACAATTGTACAATGTACAATGTGACACTACACAATAGCCATCCTTATACAGTATACATAAAATATTGCATAGTATAATGTGAACATTAAATTTAATTCATTCTGTAATTATTCTTTAATTCAGTCTGAAGAATCTGAGATATATCATCCAAAACAGAAGTACTGTGCAGGAACAACCATTTATGGAACTACAATCTGCACTGAACTGGAAGCTAAACGCATCCATAAGCCTAAAGATTATCCTCTGAATTATTTTTTGGGATTCACACAGTTTGTTTGTCAACTGACACCGGGTAAGCTTCTTTATATTATTAGGCTGTTACTGATGCTAATGATAAAAGAATAATACAATTTTCTCTTTCTTATTTACAAAGTTAAGACTATTAAGCCTGTTGAAAAGATCAAAATTCAGATCAATGTTGTTCCTCGTAAACACATATCAACCAGCACTCAAATGAACTTGGAAATGTTTGAGGTAATGTTTATATGTTTTGATCAATTTATTTGCTTGTTTCCATATATGTTACTGTATAACTAATACTGCATTTTGTCATAATGTGTATAGGTTGCAAATGTGTCCAAAACCATGACCGGCTTTGGAAAACTTGGGGTGAGTACTGCCAAATGACATTTTGTTAGCATTTAGTCAAAGATATCAGGAAAGAAGTCACAGTCTGGCGTACAATGATGTATTGTACGAGAGTCATATTACTGTTATAAGTTTATAGGTTTTTATAGGTCATATATATAACAGTATGTACAGTATATAAAGAAAAGTCAACACATGACACTTATCATAGTGCAACCTCACTGTAACATGTTTCCTTTTAACAGATTTTAGATTTAAGTACAATCTGAAAAACAGAATGGCTGCTCTTATTGTTTTATTGTTAAGTTCACATAGAAAGTGTAACAAATGCAGTAGTTCAATTAAATGTCTGCTGGCCGACTTTTTTCTCTGTTTTTTTCTCTCCCTTATTATTTTTTGTCCTTAGTTATGGCTTTAAAGAGTAACCACACCCTAAAACATGATTTTTATATTCACACCTGTCCTGCTTAAAATACTGCTTAAAACTGTCGAAATAACGTTTTCAGTCTGGATAAATTCTGCCTCGACAGCGCCCCTCAGGTTAAACTGTGCTATAGGTGCGGGTGACATGTCAAGGTACTAAAGTACGTCGACGTGTCACAATATGCAAATCAATCAATGTTCCCACGCCCTGACGACGCCCACCGGCTCCAAGTTCATTTTATAAGACCTCTCAGTCGTAAAAGTACCGGTTGACACTGTGCTCTGTGTCACTCTACGTGTTTTCTGCCCCCCAAAAAACCAATACATAACTGCTTTGATCCTCCCAAAGTGTCCCTTCCATTTCTGAGCCTTTTAAAACTTGAACCTGGGGTGGAGTTAGCCTTTGAAAGACAAGGGAAGTGCAAAGCAAAAGAGGAAGCATTTATGTATTGGTTCGAGGAATATAGTTGAGTAAGAAATATAATAATACATTATTCACCAGTAGAACAATACACAATTTTTAATATTCATTTAAAGGTTTACGTTACATATTTATGGATCTGCTTATGTTGTTACTTTAAATGTTAAATTGAATGTCATATTTCCATATTTAGCACGTAAATCCTGCTTTGAATTGATGCATTGAATATTTTTATAGATATACAGTGCATCTGGATAGTATTCAAAATTACACACAATACCCCCACAAGCGAACAAACTCAGGTAGGCGGTCCCTGCCACACCTTCATGATTGTCCATCTTGTTCTTTCTTTTTTAT
>JAYDZG010000016.1:7748494-7758877 GCA_034509265.1 Microcambeva bendego | reverse complement strand
CGATCTGGGTTACTGCTTACTGACACTGACAGATGTAAGTCTATCTTTTTAATATAAGATTCGGAACAGGTGTCTAATGTTATTCGTGGTCTGGGTATTATTTTATAGAAGTTCACATAGTTGTCCATTAATACATGTGTTTAATAAAGACATTAAAACTGTTATAATTAGGCCTTATACATTTACAAAAAAAAAGATTATTCCACATTTTATTTGATCCCTCATATAATAAAAACTTTACCAGTGCAAACATTGACTAATAAAAGTCTAAGGTTATTGATATGCTTCTGTAGAGAAAACCACACCTCTGTTTCATTTCTACATCCTGTTCAGACTATGGTTCCTGTCTCTTATCAACGGTTTCATTTCTGCGGTGTGTTGAAAACCAAGGTGTCACATTATAGCTAAAATGATACCTGCAATTTTACTTTTAATATTTGCTTCAGGTGTATCACAAGGTAAGTTTTGTGATTTTTTTTACTGCTTTAAAAAGATTTTTAAGATTTTTAGATATTTATATGTATAATACTTTCAATCAGGGTGGATATAGACATTGAAACTTAATTTTACTTGTAATAAGGCTTTTGATCAGGCATAACATTATGCCATCCTTCCTAATATTGTGTTGGTCCTCCTTTTGCTGCCCTGCAACTGTGATGCACTGTGTATTCAGCCTTCTTAACATCAGAACCAGCATTATCTTCAACAATCTGTATCACTGGACCACACGGACCAGCCTATGCTCCCCCCATGCATCAATGAGCCTTGGCCGCTCAAGACCCTGTCGCAGGTTCACCAATGTTCATTCCAGGGCAACACCCCTCAGTAGCTGCAGTTTTGTAGATTCTCTGAACCAGCCCTTGTCAAACTTCCTTGAATCATTACAAAATTTCCTGCCTATAACATCAACTTTGTGGACAAAATGTTCACATGCTGCATAACATATTCACTTTATCTGTCAGTGGTCATAATGTTATACCTGGTCAGTGTAAGGCAACAACTATCAGATATGTTTCATAGGTGACTTATAAAAAAGAAACATGATCTGGGGAAACTACATGTACTATGAAGTATAGGTCAAAATGAAACCACATTGCTTTGATAGGCTAATTATTTCCCTTATTATTTACAGTAACGCAAGTAATGAAATTTGTAACTTTCTATCTCAGTGGGTTACTGCATACTGACACTGACAGATGTAAGGAACAGTCTATTTTTTCATCTAAGGCTCGGAACAGGTGTCAGATTGTGTCCCAATACACAGAAGGTGTTTCTAATGTTATTCGTGGTCTGTGTATTATTTTATAGAAGTTCACATAGTGATCCATTTATACATTTGTTTAATAAAGACATTAAAATTCTGTTGTAATTAGACGTTATACATTTTCAAAAAAAGAATATTCCACATTTTATTTGATCCCTCATATAATAAAAACTTTATCATTACGCTTGAATCATTACTAAAATTTCCTGTCTATAACATCAACTTTGGGGATAATATGTTCACTTGCTGCATAACACATTCTCTTACTTTATCTGTCAGTGCTCATAATGTTATACCTGGTCAGTGTAAGGCAACAACTATCAGATATGTTTCATAGGTGACTTTTTTTTAAAAAAAAAAGAAAGAATCCTGATCTGGCGGAACTAAATCGAATGTACTAAGAAGTATAGGTCAAAATTTAACCACATTGCTTTGATAGGCTAATTATTTCCCTTATTAGTTGTGATTGTAATCACCAACAGCTTTACAACCAAGTATTAATGTTAATATTTGGTTTTCTAATACTTTTCCCATATCCTCTTTCTTTGTTAATTTTGGTATTTTTTTGTTTGGTATCTTTTTGTTGTATTTACAGGAATAATATGTGGTTTGTATAAGATAAGATTTTTTTAGAAAGGTTGGGAAAAGTTGTAAAGTGTAATATATTAAATCAAATGAACTAATTTAACTGAAATGAACAACATTTGTTAAAATAAAAAATAAAGAATGTGATAAAGATTTTGAAAGTAACATTTTTGGAGGACTACACAATAGCAGTTAATCTGGTGAGCAGCCCACATGGGAGGATAACATGGATGAAAAGAAGTAGAACATACATCAAAAGCTTAGTTATATAGTCATTGCAAAAATGCTTGTGGTTCACCGCTTTAAGCTTTTTGTGAGTTCAAAGAGATTTTTTCTCAGTGCAAGACTGCAAGTAATTAAAGTCTTACACCAACTACAGTTCATAACATCATCAAAGATTCAGGAAGATTTGTATTGTTTGAGAAACCCTCATGCTACCATGATAGAGTACTTTAGACATTTATTGTTACTTGACAGTATTAAGAAAAGCAACCTTACATACAGACAAAGACATATAATAATTTTGCATGATTGATCTGCATATATCTGAAGATATCTCTGATGTGGCTTATATTTGCATTTTGGCATATGCTGCCATCAAGGTGACACATATTCTCAACTTCATGTCTGTGAGCCTGGACAATGCTTGGCCTAATTCTGCATAAGACACTGTGTGGCCTGCCTGCTGTGTAGATCGGTCTCCTAATGAGAAAAATCATTAAATGTTAACCCTGGAGTGTTGAGTATCTCAAGTCTGGTTTAGAGTAAAAAGTACAAATTATGTGCAAAAAATCGCCCTCAGTTCTCAAATGGTTAAAAGTATGTTATTAAACGTTCAACGTTCTTTGCTTATCTTAAATGTGGTAACCTTTCTGAAAATGGGGTTTGTCCATTTAAAGTTTAGATACACCAACCAGGCATAACATTATGACCATGTAAACGTGAACATTTTATCACCAAAGTTTGACAAGGCTCAAATTATCTGGCTAGATGACTGGGTCATATCATCTACAAAACTGCATTTCTTGAGGGGTGTTCGTAGGCCTGCAGTGTCAATATCTATCAAAAGTGGTCCAAGGAAGGAACAGTGGCAAACCAGAACAGGGCTCAAGGATCATTGATTCATGTGTAGAGCGAAGGCTGGGCCAATAATCCAACATATGAGCCACTGTAGCTTAAATTGCTGAAGAAGAATCATGGTTGCAAGATTACAGGGGACCAAAACAATATTAGGAAAGTGGTCATAATGTTATGCCTGATCGGTATATGGTGGCTTGGCTACTTTTTACTGACTGTTTGTTGACTTGTGAGAGACAGCAACCCTATCTAATATGCATTTTTATTTTGAACTTTTGGCCAGTTTTATTAATGCAAAGGCAACCTGTTTTTTCTACAGTAATAACATGCATTATCTCATACCAACAACTATTTTTCTGTTCGTACAGCCCAAGCTGATACTGAGAATTCAACTGTTGTATCATTCAGCCAAACCACTACTCCCACGCCAAAAGAAACCACTGCTGATACACACCAGACAAGCCCACCACTTCAATCCACCACTGAGCTCTCTAAACATGAATCTTTAAACACAGCAACAATAATTCATTCTACTACCGAATCACAGTCAAAAACTTCTCCATTTCACTCAACAACCATTCACTCAACAGTGTCAAGAACCTCTTCACAGTCTAACACAACTCCACATGAAGACCCCAGTACCACCCCTAAAGAAACAAAAACAACATTGGCTGGAAAAAATGAAAGCTCTGGAACCACTGAATCAAACACTACCAAACCATCTATGGTAACATCCAACATGGCCACTTCTAACAACACCAGTGCAACTGTAGCTTCAACAAAGATAAAGGCAACCACAGGTACAGGGATCAAAAATGTTTTATCAGCAATTCAGTGGTTCCCAGTGTGTGTGTGTGTGTGTGTGTGTGTGTGTGTGTGTGTGTTTGTGGGTGGGTGGTTGGGTGATGGGGAGGTCCAACTGTGGGGGGTCATCAAACTAATTAATTAAACAAGGGTACACTGCTCTAGACACATGGGAACAATCTTCATCTCTGGTTACTGTCTGAGTAAAAGAAAACACATTCTACCCATACCTTTATATGTGGTCAGGTCCCTCTTGTGTACCACTAAGGAACTGCAATGGACTGGCCCCAAATCTAGATAGTTTTGTGTGGCTTGCATCCATTTTATTTTTTTCCCTGACCTTGGTATCTTACGTAACCAGCACCAGAAAATGAAATCACTTGTAATACCTGTCGCTCATGTATGTATTCTTAATATGTTGTCTTTTATTCTTTCACACAGTTTCTAGACATACTGATGTATCGAGAAGCCCTGGTCTTGTGGCCGTCCTCAGCATTTTCTTCATAATTCTGGCTTTGTTACTTGTACTTGTTATTGCCAAATTCATAAGCTCCAGGAATCAACCCTTTGAAAGGCTTGATGAATTACCAATGGTAAGATTCTGTTTACTTTGGTCACACCCCGTAGTTTAACATTACACATACAGTTGAGGCATAAAGTTTTCATTCGTCCAGGCTTTTCACAACTCCACACATTTCATGTTACCATACATTTTGCATTGTAAGTAGTTTATTTACACAGGAATTCATATAAAAACATACAGACGAGGCGTTAACATCATGACAACCTTCATAATATAGGGTTGGTCCTCCATTTGCAGCAAAACAGACCTGCAATTGTGATGCACTGAATATTCTGACACCTTTTAATCAGAACCACTATTAACTTCTTAAGCCATTTCAGTTACAGTAGCTTGTTTGCCGGTTTAATACTGTTCCTTAATTTGATAGATACTGGCCACTGCAAACCAGGTACATCCCACGAGACCTACTTTGGAACATGTTCTGACCAACTTGTATAGCCATCACAGGTTGTCTCGCTTAAATTTTTTATGCTCGCCCATTTGTCCTGCTTCTAACATCAACTTTGAGAACAAAATGTTCACTTGCTCCCTAATACTTCCAGTCCACCAACAGGTGTGGTGATTAGATAATGAGTGTTCAATTTACCTGTCAGTGACTAAAATGTGTGATAAAGTTTGAATGTCTTAAGCTAAGGTGTGTGTAAACTTTAAACACTTGATCCACATTCTCATACTTCTTATTAATTTTCCACGTCAGCTAAACTGTTTTTCATTATTATTCTGTTTTTTTTTTATCAGAACAAAATGAATGAGGATTCACCATTCGCCAAATACAATCCCAAATAAAAGACCCTGAAGAAGTGTGCACCATAAAGGACCTTATCATTGGATTGAGGACAAATGAAAGTAGTATTAAAGTAGTTGTAAAATGTTGTTTATCTTTTTAAATTATGATTAAAAGTTTATTAAAACAGATGTGTAAATGTGTGCAACAGTGAACTCTTGGTTGGTTTGACACTGTTCCTTCCTTGGACCATTTTTGGTAGATACTGAACACTGGACTGGGAACTGCAGAATGGGAACACCGCACAAGAGCTGCAGTTTTGGAGTTAATAACTGAAAATATCAAACCAAGGTTCTAGTGTTACACTGACACTATCACTGAAAATAAAAAACAGCAGACCTGAAGGCATTGGCTCAGGTGAATGGTAATCAAAACAAGAAAGTGGTTCAAGGATAAACATTGGAAAACCCCTGCCAACTAATGGAAACATCAGTGTTGAGCATATGGAACAAGTTTCCTATGTCTGACAAATGTAAACGGCATACAGATGGAAATATTTATTTAAATACAAATTTACTCCTACAAATGAACACTTTCTATCATCCATTAAATCAATCAAAGCACTGTTCAGTGTTTTATTTAACAATAAAATATATTTTTTTACTTGAATGCATATTAGGATTGTAATATCATATTTTGAAGTTTTGGTTACATTCAAGCCAGACACATGGTAGATATTTATTACACAAGTTTCATCAGCACATAAGTACATCAGAAATATGAATAACAGCCGTGGACAATGGCATGACAGTGCTCCCCACTGAACCACCTTGCTGCCCAAAATTTTGATTCAGCCATTTCAAGTTTTCACACATAATCAGTATAGCTTTGTGTAAAAGTCCAATCTTAAAATAATTCTGGAGTGTGCACTTGAGCTGGCATAGATTTCATGTTTGCAAAAATTCTGATTCTGATTCTGATCTGTAATACCAGTATGATGTAACAATAATTTAAAGAGCATGTCTGGCATCATTTCATCTTCAGATGTCTCTATAAATGCTGAACTTATGTAAGGTGATAGTGAAGAAGAGACCATGCCAGTCAGCTTTGAGGTTTGGATTTGTATTGAAACCACTGTAGTTAATTTAAGAAATTTTCATTTCAAGTATTAACACTTATTTGGCCCAGCTGTAAATACCATACCGATATCAAAATACAATAAATAAATGTTTATCATGTATTTTTAATTGTGTAAAGTCTAAAGGCCTACCAAGTAGACCAGTACCTGACAAATGGAAACAGTCAAACAGATTACCAATTTTATCCCCAATATCGATGTGTTAGATGAAAGAAAAATGGACAAGTGTAAGGATTTGAACGAGTTGAACAAGGGCCAAATAGAGATGGTAAGACGACTGGATCAGATCTATTGAGGTGCTATCTATTGAAAGTGGTCCAAAGTAGGAACAGCGGTAAACCAGTGGCTCATTGATGTCTGGCTCGTGTGGTCCGATCACACAAATGACCTAGAGTAGCTTAAATGGCTGAAGAAGTTAATGCTCCTTCATATGAAAAGGTGTCAACCCTAAAGGGAGACCAACTCAATATTAGGACTGTGGTCATAATGTTATGCCTGATCGGTGTATGTTAATGGCTTTTACTCCACCACAGCTTCAGGTCACCCTGCTTTAGGTTTAAGGTGTTAATATAACACAATGTAGAAACATATTGCTTTTTTGACCTTTGACACAATGCCAACGAGAACGCAAACCTCAATTATTAAATTATAAATCATTTTCTGTGACTGTTATTTTCTCTCAGATGTGCCATATTTATAATTCTTATATATAAAAGACTAACTATATAAGAGACACGAGTGAGTAAATAAATAAAAATAACTTCGCGTGCTGCTGTGTTTACATCTGAAGTTACTCATTTCCTACCACGTGACCTGATGAACGTGTGGTTAGAGTTTGAAGTCTGACAGCGGTTGGGTCGCTCTTCATAAAATTGTTTAGTATCTTTGATTCCATGTGCCAGTACGTGATCGATACAGCTGCCGTCCAGCTGTTTACTTAAACTAAGGTAATTGTATCACAAGACGGAATATACAAGTAAGAAGCTCGGCATTACTGAATAAAGGAGAGAGACTAAAGTAAGTGTACATACTTGTTAAGAAGGGACTCACAATGTTCATTGGTTTGCATGCATGTAGTTCCATGATTACATTTTTTTTAATCAACTTTTGATTACTGAATAAAATTTACGTTTGGAAAAACTTCACATTTGAAGTTCAAGTTTGTGTAAAAGTTTAAACAAACCAAAGAAAAAGACTAAAATGTAAAACTAAAATCTGGGATGTGTTCATTCTCTACAATGTTGATTTAATGGACAAAAGTAGTTAGAAAAAAGTTCCAATGCTTGTAATTCTTGTCTTCGTTGCATTGGGTAAATAGAAGCGCACTTAAAAAGTTGGGAAATAGGTAATTACATTGATCAGTTCAAAGATTGTTGAAGTTAAAAAGTTGCACAATAAGTAGGTGAATTGGTTAATGGTAGGGGTATGTCTTTACAAGCAGTTAATGAGAGAATTGTAAGAAAATTCTGATAAACATGTTCTGGAAATCTGTGAGTTGTTAAATTTCTCCCAATGTTTTCACTGATGAACATTGTTGCATTTTGTAAAAGAAAAGAAAAAAGAGCACACTTAGAGTTTGATCATTCTCCAAAAAGTTGGGACAGTTTGTAGAATATTCAAGTAACAGCATTTCACATTAAGCAGATGGATTGGGGTGGCATGGTGGCTTAGAGTCGCCTCATAGAGAGAAGGTCCTGAGGTTCTTTCTGTGCAGAGTTTGCATGTTCTCCCCGTGTCCACATGGGGGTACTCCGGTTTCCTGACACAGTCCAAAGACATGCCACCAGGTTGATTGGAGACACTGAATTGTCCTGTTGTTATTTGATGATTTTCTTTCAATGCTTTCACCTATTAACTTTGTGGTATTTGGTAAGTAGAATTTGACCACTTAGTACTAAAATTCATAGGGAATTGTCATTCAGTTAAAGAACATCCTTTTTTACTGGAGGATTCCAAATGATGTACTCGTTTACCATCTAGTATTCATAATATTGTGAAAATATTCAAGGAATATGGAGTGACCACTTAACTTATCTGAACAAATTCTCATGAACTATTGACCAAATAATGTATTCTTTTAGCAGTTACTGTTCATAATATTGTGAAAAGGTTCAGGGAATCTGGAGTAATCTCAATCTGTGTTCTGCCAAACCGGAAACCACTGTTGCATGTGGTGACCATTTGAGTTCCAAATTGCAATGATAAATATATCCACATGTGCTCAGGAGAACATTTTTGACACATTTTTGTCTCGGGCGTATCGCATCAAGAAATGCAACCTGAAACTCCGCTAAACAGAAAGAAAGCCATTTAACATCTGGGCCCTGAGCACATCTGGGGCACAGATGGTCTGAAAGACAGTGGTACGTTGTCTGTTGTCAGATGAGTCCTTGGTTCAGCTTTGTTCTTGGAAAAATAAACATCAAGTTTTTTCTACCAGTGATGAAAAGAACCTTCCCAACTGTTATTAGTGAACGGTACATCAAAACTCATGTCATGTATGTGTTTGAAGATACCATTGACATCTTGGATGGGGCAATGTATATTGAGGCACATCCTGCAGTCAAGGCAACATCTACTCCTTGGGAGTCTGTGGATACTTTTGTAAGACAATGCCCAGTCTCAATAGGTATCCACTACATTCACATGGTTTCTTAGCCATGTGTTTGTTTGGCCTGGACTTAGACAACAGGATCATGGACCATGGACATTAAACTTGAACTGATGTATCATTTGTAATCTGTAACTACCTGTCCTGCCATGAATGTAACCGAAGTGTAAAGCATGACGTTAAATTCCTCATAAACTGATAAACTAAACTGATTGTGTGGTGGAGAGGATGATCTCAGGCACATGAATCTGCTGTTGGGTGGGTTAAAGAAGCGGTTGATTAACTCAGATTATTAAGAAAGACTCATCAGTGACCTGTTGCAATAACCAGTTTATTGAAATTAACATGCTGAATGAGGGAGCAGAAAACTTCATCAAGTCATACAGATCATTAGATGTTAAAATGGTAATTGTTGACCATTTATTGGGCTAACTGCATGTTTTTTTGTATCTCATATTGGGTTCTTGTGGTATGGTGTGCAAGAGATAGTCAGTCAAGAGTGTAACCTGGCACAGGTGGGGGTGATTGCTAGTCTTTGTGCATTCTGTTTACTAGAACTGCTTAGCTACCACAGGACAACTTCCAAATTACATTCTAGTTTCTTGTCTGTAGATGTAATTCAATAAGTCAATGTGGCTGCCACCCAGTTCAGGGCTCCATTGTTAATACAATAGACACACAGATAATGTTCTGAGGATTAGATTAGATGTTAAACTACAGGTATAAATGTGTGTAAGATAAATTTAAATCAAGACTTTTAGTTAATAATATCCCCAAATCAGACAGCATTGATATTACATGCCTAAATCACATCACTATTTCTTTTTGGGGGTGGCTCAGTAGGTAGCACTGTCCCCTCACAGAAAGAAGCTCTTGTGTTCAATTCCCAGGTGGGGCAGTCCTGAAAGGTTCTGTGTGGAGTTTGCTTGTTTTTTCTGTGTCTGCAAGGGTTTCTTCCAGGAGTGCCGATTATTTCCCTCAGTCCATAAACATACAAGTAATTTGGACATATAAATAAGGAACTGATGAATATTGTGTGATAGATGAATGTAACCAAAATGTCTAAAACATGATTCTAATAAATACATAAACAGACATAAAACCCAATATTGACCCAACTTTTTTAAGTTGAGAAGATGTGAAACCAGCCTTTTTAGGCATAGTTTGGACCTTCCTCTGAAATAAAAGGGCATTCATTGTTTAGTTGAGTAATAATCACAAATACAATGTTTTACATTTTTCTAAAGAGAAATAATAAAATGAAACGTTGTCATATTATCACAAGAAGACAAATAACTTTCTTTTTTTTAAAAAAAATAACCCAGCATTGTGAATTGTATTTGGATAGAGTGTATTATTTATTAATAAATGAAATTAAGTTGACCAGACAAAACATTAAATATCTCAGGTTCATACTGTCTACAAATAAAATACAAGTGAATATAAATAACACCCACATTATATTATTACAATTGAGTTCATCTTCTTTGAATTAACCAATTATGGAAGAGCGTTGACAACTAAATAAATGTGTCTGACCCACCTGCTTTTCTTGTGATAACTGTTTGTGATAATCAGCATGAAACTAACCTCTAGC
>JAYDZG010000016.1:7718406-7729773 GCA_034509265.1 Microcambeva bendego | reverse complement strand
TCCTCCAGGGACTTCTCACACCGGCTGCAAACAAAAATAAAGAAAAAGGTTAATACCATAGTGCATGAAGAGATGTGGGTGTGTCACCACGATGAGCACTGGAGTGTTGGATCCGGATCACCCTGCTAAATACCTCAAACCTCCTGACCTTACCTTTCTGAATCCTTTAAGCAGACCCTGAAGATAACAAAACAGTCCCTGTTGCAGACGCTCCACCGGAAACATGACACATGAGAATGAGCGAAGGCGCACCACCACACACTGGCTATAGCCGGCTTAAGTAGAGCCATGCTTAAGTGCAGGCCATTAGCGTTAATGACATAAGCTCAGGTGGAGGGACGCGATCTGTAACGCTGACCACAGTATGAGACGTCATGCGGCTTGCGAACAGCCATCAGCGCCTCATCGAATGAAGGACCTCCCCTTCAAGGTACAGCTCCTGAGGTCCCAAGGCCTGGTCCTTCCTAAATTCTCTGAGCTGGTAACATATGGCCGGCTGCCTAGTTCCAGAAGAGGAGAGGCTCAGAACTCGAGCGGGTCCTTGTGGGTCAACGAAGCTGGGAACGTTAGTCGTTCCTGGAAGCCCTGCAGCATTGGACATTTGAAAACATGCCCTCCTTGATACATCGAAGCACGGACGGCATGCAGATCCAGTTCGGGCTCGAGTGGTCGACCCACGGGAGCTCCTCCACAGATGGTGGCGCGATGTGGGAGCTCCATGACGCTTTGGGCTAGCTCATTGAATCGACTGAGTTATGTGGGTGTGTCGCCGTGATGAATGAGGCTGGGATAGAAACATGGGAACGCTGGCCTGCCGTGAACCTGGCACACGCGAACAAAACACCGACTGTGACACGATCTGCCTGGTTCCTCCTAAAGTCTCCGGGCTGGTAACATCACGCCTGGCTGCCTACTTCAACTGGGAATACTCGACCGGTAGAAGGCTCATCGGACGCGGTCGATATCGTAACAATTACCTTGTGTAATGTCTTATAATAAAGCTATATTTTTAACCTAGACACATATCCATTCTCCATTAAACACAGTTTTGTATTAGTAATGTGTCTTAGCAGTCATAAAAGCATTTCACTCCCAGTTGTACCATTTATAACTATGGATGTGACAAATAAACCTTGATTTGATTTGAGATTATGCAGAGCTTTTTTTTGTAAGTACACAACGGAAGCTGGCATTGCAGATTGTTTGGCATTGGGTTTTGAATAGCATTGAATCACTTAAAGGCAGAGGTAGGTGTATGAATATGACTCAGAGCTCTCTGTATTTATTTTGTATTTTCCATATATTAACACTGCAGCCACTGTAGCCTCATGACATTTGTATCCTCCACACTGTCTGACTCATGAGGACAAGGTTTACAGACAAATGTTACCAGTAATAGCGACCATTTTTCTCAACTGACAAATCAAATATGTCTGTGCTTGTTTTAGTATTACTGTAGTTCATCCCTGCATGGCAAAATTGTCCGTATTGGCTATGCTCTGTCCAGCCTTGGGCCTCAAAAGAGCATTGAACCTCCTCATATTGTGTTGGTCCAACTTTTGCTGCGCTGCTACCTTTTTATCAGAATCAGTATTTACTTCTTCAGCAAAATGAGCTACAGTTGTATCAATGAGCCTCAGCCGGCTCATTGATACCACTGGTTCTTCCTTGGGGCATTTTGATAGATACTGACCACTGCAGACCACTGCAGACCAGCCCATTTTTCCTGCTTCTAACATATCAATTTGGAGGATAAAATGTTCACTTGCTGCCTTATATATCCCATCCAGTAACAGGTGTCAAAAGAGAAAATGAGTGATGTTCACTTCACCGGTCATAATGTTATCTCTGGTTAGAGTGTGTAATAACGTGTTCGTTCATCATTTTAACTTATTTTTTTATTGCTTATTCATCTAATAATAAATTCCCATTTGTGGGTCCCATTTCTATTTTGTTGATTACATAAATGAGTAAACATTGAATGATTATTTACATGAAATGCTGGTAGGGTTTTAAAAAATTAATGATCCTTATGATTATGATGCCACAGAGCAAGAAGGTCCTGGATTCGATCCCCAAATGGGCCGGACCAGGTCCTTTCTGTGTGGAGGTTGGGTCTGTGTGGGTTTTCCCCAGGAGCTCCGATTTCCTCCCATAGTCCAAAACATGCAATTGAGGTGAATTGGAGACACTGAATTGTCAATGACTGTTTTCAATATAACCTTGGAAACTGATGAACCTGGTGTAATGAATCCCGTTCCTGTCATGAATGTAACCAAAGTGAAAAATATGACGTTAAAATGTGTTTTTTTATTTTTTTTTACTTCTTTTCCACGCTTACTGTTCCAGTGTAATTCACTCTAGTCGGTTTACCATCTGCAGGTAAAAGAAAACCATTGAAAACCATCAAGTTCCATAAATACAAAAAATAAAATGACAGAAGTAAACCATCTAACTCCGAAAAGAGGTTGTTGTTTAAGAAGACTTGAACACTCGAAAATATAGATTTACTGTTGAACTGATTTGGGAAGCAACACAAACCTTTAATCGTTTGTATTAAAGGTAGGAAACTCCTGGTTTCTCAGTCCTTATCTGTCCTGTAACTTATGACTTATCAGGCTCCAGCACCACAGACATTCTTGATTGCATATCCAGGCTATCCAAGATAGTGCAGGCCTCCTGCCAAGTTGCTACCCCCTGCTGATCAGCATCTATATGTGACCGTGCTCTGGCTGCAGATGTGTCAGGTTGACTACAGATGGATCAATAATTACAGTCATGGAGGTCAATCGTCAAGCTGTAAATATTTATCCGTTTAATGTGTGTGCATGACTAAACATACAAGAGCAAACTAATCACGACCGCCAGCAAGAAATCGCTGTGTTCAGCAAAACAAGCTGGGAGCAACTAAGTGAGGTCCTGGTGGGTCGTCATTTGTATCTGGAGCCATGCTAACTGCAGTCCATCCCATCTGGTGGAAGGTGCAGCCACGATCCACAAGGCGAACAATTGGGTTAGAGTCTGAGGAATAAGGGAGCCAGGGTAGAACTTAAAATACTTGATCATGCCCTTCCAATCTATGTCGGACATTTCTGGCCATGTGATGTGCCGCATTGTCTTGCTGGAAGATCCCATCCGGCCAAGGGAAGAGAATCAGCATGTATGGGTTGAGAATACATTGGTTGAGAATGCCTTCCAGACCTTATATACCCACCATGCCATCTTACAAGGCAACCACAAAAGTAGAGGATGGTCATAAAAATGTGACTCGACAGTGTACCTGTTGTCCACCTTATTTGGGACACCTGTACACATCATCTTGCTTGTATTTAATCAGCCAGTCATCTAGCAGCTTCACAATGTAAACCCACTCTAATTAAGAGCTTCAGTTATTATTACCAATCATCAGGTATATATCTGGAAAAGTTGTTTTCTACTTTTTCTAAGTATTAGCTTATATAAATGGAAAAATAACCCAAACAACCATCAGTGTCTTGAAAAACACTTAATACATCTATGATGAGAAACTCATGATTCACAATCATTTGAACCTCCAAAAACAAAAGATTGAAACAGGTCCCACTGTGATCAACTGAGTTCAGATGAACTGAGATTTTTGTTGTAACAGGCCCATCTGCAGTGGAGAGTGGCAGGAAGCTTGCATCACAGATTCCTGCCATCTGCCTCTCCACTTATGGTTGGCAGAGGTCATGGAATTGCAGATGATCATCGGCGATGTTCTCTTTTTATCAGAAATGCTTGACATTCTGTTAGAGGAAATGTGCTGCTTGGAAAGGCCTTGTAAATACAAATCTCTGTGTGGTCTTTCAGTGCCTTTCCACCAAAATAACTGGCTCCTGAACCGGTTCTGTTTGAGTTCTTTCGAATCGGTGTTCTTTAGAGTACCGACTTGTGTTTCCACTAGTTTTTTAGAACTGTGGTTTTGAGATGGTGGAGTGTGTACATCATGTACGAGCATTTGAGCTGTTGTTACAAATGTGGGTTTTTTTAAAAATGCAAAATCATCACACAACTATGTTTATCTCCGTTATTGTTTTCTTTAGAATCATTCACATTTGAGAAGCATTGCGCATGGCTCTCATCTTTACACGTTAAGCGTTGTTCATTCTCTCCGGGTCACTTTTTACTGCCTCATATCACTCAGTTCATCACTGAAAATATCAGCAGGGAACTGGATTTAATAAAATGAATATGAACTTCAAAAACCAAAAGGGAAGTGCAAACTCAATAGAAATGCTACTGGAGTCTCGCTGCTTCTCTCGTAAAAGCAGTGAAACCTCTGCACGTCTACAGATGACGTCACAATTTGCACTGAAAAATCTCCTAGCGAGTAGAACGCTAGTCGGTGGAAACGGTTCTGAGACACTGCCGTCCGGTATATTTGTTTCTTCTGGCTTATTGATCTTTTTTTGTAGGCACTCAATGGGTGTTGCGGCACCCTTTTGGTGGGTGGTGTGATTGCGCCTTATGTGTGAAGCCCCACTGACAAATCCACAGTTGCTGCTCTGCTCTTTTTAAATTGCTTTTTGTGTGCTGGGCTATCTCAGGTTATATTCCAAATTATATTATTATTATATTACGTAGCATTGTTTTACTTCACTCGTGGTCATGTTGCACCAGGGACAGATCACCGTTTGAGAAGAGCATGTTGCCATCTTAGTTTGCTGACATTTACTAATGACAGCATACGTTTATGTAACCATGTGGCAAATGTGTCTTATATTTCTACATTTATATTCTACATTCAGCATTTACCAGAGGCCTTTATGCAAAGCAACTTGCATGATATTTACAGTATAATTTATTAGCAATTGACAGCTAAGGGCCTTGCTCAAGGGTTTAAAAGCAGCAACCTGGTAGAGGTGGGATTTGAACCAGCAACTCTCAGCTTACTACTCCAGTGTTGATAGGCTACAACTGCTCAACCTTTCTATATACACACGCATATGTGTCTTGGCTTTAGGCTGTGAATTTAATTGACATTTTCGATTTATTGTATTTATTTTTGTGGTGTATATTGTTCTGCTTTGGCTAAGCATCTTGCATATTGGGTTCATCCTTCTAGGTCTTGCAGGTACAGGGCTGCACATGCCCAGTATAACTATAATAACAATAATAATAGCAATAAAAGTCAAAATAATAGTAATAATCATATGCAGTGGCTTCCTAGCAGATAAAGAACTATTAAATAACTAATAAGAATTATTATTATTATTATTAGTAGTAGTAGTAGTAGTAGTAGTAGTATAGGCTAAGTGGGTACCATTGTTGTCCACAACAAGAAGGTCTGTTGTTTTAAGCCCAGGTCGGACAGTCATGGTCCTTTCTGTATGAAGTTTGCATGTTCTCCCGATGTCCTTGAGAATTTTCTCTAGGAGCTTTGGTTTCCTCCCACTGTCAAAAAACATGCAGTTCTTTAGAAATGTCACAGTTAGTGAGAGGGGGTTCTTATATTTTGTGTGAAAGCACATTTACTTCTCTTAGAGGATTGTCCATCGTTATAGACTGGTAGACCTGATAGCAGCTCAGCTCCCATATTTAAAGAACAAATTGACTTGAATGGTTTAAGGTCCTGTATGAAATATCTTGTGCATTTGATTTGTATTTAAAGGACTAAATTTCATAATGAAAAAAGTATAAAATGTGAATGTGTCCATTGGAAAGCCGGGATGGGCTCCAGTATCCTCCGCTACCCTGATTGAATAAGCGCATTATGATCATGATGATGATAAAAAAAACAATGATTTAGATTTTTTTAGAATTTAGATTTAAAACACTTTTATCATCACTGTGCAGTAAAATTCGTCCTCCGCATTTTAACCCAATCCGTGCAGTGAAACACACATACACACCAGTGAACACTAGGGGCAGTGATCAACGTGCCCAGAGCGGTGGGTATCCCTAGCCACGGCACCCAGGGAGCAGTTAGAGATAATACTACTGCTCCCACTACTACTAATGATTATTTTTATCATTGTTATTTGCTATAGAAATTGTTTTTTACATTTAATATAGTGGTTATAATCAGCAGTGTGTGTAATGTGTGAACATTCTTACTGATGTTTGGGTCTGCACTTTCCTGTCTGACTGGAACATGGATATTGATTGTCCTTGGCTGCCTGTTGTGTTTTCCTCCCGGATGATGAATGACTCAGAAATATAAACTTATTATTAAGTTTCTCACCAAGTTTAGGGTGATTTGGAAAACAAATAATTCTTTTTTCATGAATAATACAAATGCACAAAATCAGCAAAAGTCTTAACAGTAGCAAATTATGTAGCTTATGTGAAAACTTTATAATTTCTTGCTGTTATTGTTTATTTGCACTTGGCTTAAACATTATAAAAATCAATACTCTTATTTATATACTTTTATTATCATTTTTTATTCATTTACACATACCAGTCATTAATTTAAATTAATTAATTGTGGAAAGACCAGTACTTGCATTTGTGATGATTTAATTCAAAGTTACTTCCAATTATTACTAAATAGCAACTGCAACTGCTATTTATGAATCTTGGGGCCCAGCAGTGACAACCTTCTGATTACTAGTACAGAACCTTTACCACTGAGCTACCACTCAAATGTGGTGGAGTGTGAAGTTACCACTGCTACAACACCTGTCTGAGTTGAAGAATAGCCCCAGTGGGGAAGTCTTTGCCACCTTTTACAAGGCTTTCTGTTCTGCAACAGTGAAGCTGCAGTACAAGACTCTGCTCGAATTGGATGCTCTCCACTATGGCCCAGTTCTATTTGCGGAGAAGCAGATGTGAGAGGTGGATTCGCCTCAGCCCACTGAGGAAATAAAGACATTATTGGGCCCTTTCGATGAAATGTGATGTCTTGAATGACCAGGTGAGATCACTGGCTATGTAATTAAAAGCTTTTAATCTCTCTCTTTCCACCATGGTCAGCTCAATCCTCAGAGGTATTTACGCTTTGCTCAACTTTCTGAGATTGGGGATCATGTCTTAGGTTCTGTACACATTGAGGATGAGATTGGAGAACTTACTTGGAGCATCTTACTGCCTGTCTTTATTTTTAGCCAATTGGTTGTGTGGTCATCCACAATGCTGTTAGCCTTCTAGCAGTGTAGCAGGGTCTGGTGTGGATATAAGGTGTGAATGGCACTCATCTAACTGGGAATGAATCCATCCTCACAGACATGTCCTACATTGGTTGCCAGAGCTTGACCAAGACTTCCAAGCACTTTCCTGACTAACTTACTATTTTGAATTGAACCCATTTGAGCATATGTGGAACCATCTTAATGATCGTATTGTCTCTTTGGATCTTCTCTCATCACCCCTCCAGCAGCTGTGGATGCACTGCAGTCAACATGGCTTCAGATATACATCTCTCACATTCATATGTAGTGGTGTATTTTACTTTCCCTGTTTGTGATTTAATATGAATATGGAGTCACAATGTGGTGGTTATATACTATTGACTGTTAAGTTCAGTAAAACGTTAGTCATGAGTTTAATAAGCTGATAATTTCCCAAAATTCTGTATTGTAACATAATCTAATAAGATGCAGTTTTGCAGATGTCCCTCTGAGAGCTGAGAGAGTAACATGCTAATAGCATCTGGACACAGATTTATTTATATCTAGCCCACACATTATCATGATGTCGGAGTTAACCTTTCCGTTACTCACCTTTCCGATCTTCCGGCACCTAATAAAGCTCCTAACAGCTTCAGGAATGATTCAGTCCTAATGACATTTTAATGTTAGTCATTTCTTTAAGAAATATTGTTTTCAGTTTTTCATTTATACCAGGGATCTTCTGCAAAAGTTTCTGCACTTTGTTCTTTTTGGAACCCAGCGAGTACCAATCGGTCCGGTCTGAGAGAGTTTATTGTCTGATATAATCTGATATAAACATTTTTGAACACCCGAAGACGCTATGGTTTTTCTAAGGGATGGGGTACGCTAAAGTTGTTCATCTAGTTATTGCTGAAAAGTTAGAATTCAAGATTATGACTCAATGTGCGGAATATGGTTATGTAATTTTAATTTCTGATTTATTGTCAGCATTTAGCATTTAACAATTATGACTCTTGACAATTTGGGCCTTGCTCCGGGGCCCTATAGTGGCAACCACCTTTTAGACCACTGTTTCTATCCTTTCTATTAAACTAGGTTCATACGTGTTTGCATTTAAAGTACAAATCAGCATAGATTAAGTCTTCTTTTGGGCTATACTTGCCTTTGTAGTTTTGAACAAATAAGTTCTTCTCAGATTAATCCATCACATTAGACAGTGAATCATTTAGTGTAATCATTTTTTTCGTAATAACTTAAAACATGTCTGATGGATTATTTGCTCAACTAAGCTATAAGTTCTCCTTGTATAAACTCTCTGGAGGACTGATTTAGAGGACCTTTGTCTTGATCTACCATCTGTCCTTTTCTGAAATATATACACAAAGCATTATCAATTAGAAATCTTAATCTTACATATTATCACAATTTAAAATTAAATGGAAGTTTCAATACACAGTACGTAACTTCATAGATAAAACAGGAAAATTCACAATTCAAGGGACCTGTTAGTGGGTTGCAGCAAGTGAACATTTTATCCTTAAAATGTCTCCAGCTCTCCAGTTTTGTATATGTCAGAAATGATCCAAAAGAAAAACGTCATCGGTGACAGTGTCGCGGGCATCAATGGCTCATTGACTATGTGGTCTTCTTCAACCGAGAGCTCCTGTAGCTCAGATTGCAAAAGAAGTTAATGCTGGTTCTGAGTGAAAGTTGTCAGAATACCCAGTGCATCACAGTTTGTTGTGTATGGCGTAGCAAAGGATTTTAGGAAGGTGGTCATAATGTTACGACAAAAAGGTTTGCAATTTCTTTGTTTTGCAATAATAATTTTAGCATTTTGCATAATATCCCAGCGTTATTTAATACACTTCTATTGCATTTTATATATTATACACTTTAGTATACTTACTGCTGATGTATGTAACAACGTTACTGCTGTGTCTACTGTGCACATGCCAACAAAACTCTTCAATTTTGTACTGACCATACAGATCACCTACTTCTTCCCTTTAATTAGAAATCGCAAATACATTTTGTTCTGTTCACCTGCTT
The DNA here is from genome assembly GCA_034509265.1 of Microcambeva bendego. Taxonomy (NCBI): domain Eukaryota; kingdom Metazoa; phylum Chordata; class Actinopteri; order Siluriformes; family Trichomycteridae; genus Microcambeva; species Microcambeva bendego. The sequence goes on along the minus strand of JAYDZG010000016.1, from coordinate 7,720,645 downwards.
AATGTTACTTATTCTGTCTATTTAAGAGTTTAAATAAAAAGTAATATTCTTTATTATTGCTCTTTTATAATGGTTGTTGTTACTTGCCTCTTGGCATAGCTGTTATTTATTATTTGCATTTTGTACACTAATGGCACCCCTATTATAACTGCCACTTTGCAACACATTAATTTAATATTAGATCAGTTGTCACTGTTCATTTTTGTGCATTAACTTACTTGCACATTTCAATGTAGCTACACATTATCTTACTCAATATTTCTTAGTGTTAAATGTACACAGACGTTTTATTGTTGTCTTCGTTGCTTCCTGAAATATCACACCCACTAACAGGTGCCATGATGCAGAGATAACCATTGTTATTCACTTCACCTGGGATATCAATACAATGCTGCAATGTTTGAAGAGGAAAACCTGTTTAGCTTGTCAGAAAAATATATTTTTCTACCAGCCTCCTGGGCTTTTTCTTCACAACGCAGGATGCTTTGTTGATACATGATAGCTGCCTATTCCCAGAGTTTTTTTTTTTGTCAGATAGATCTCATAATACAAAGAATTTCTGACCTGCATAATGCTAACAGCATTTTTTTTTGTTTTTTTCTGAGCCCGGGTGGCTAGATTTATCACAGATACAATATAGTTATTATGTAATGCTGTCGAGCACTGGTTCCCTTGCCTACAAAGAAATAGCCTGTGCCCAAAAGTGCATACAGTAGACCCTTGATTTACGAACAGTGAGAGAACATTTATTTAAATTCTTAATATTTTGCAAAATTCAATATTAAAGTAGCCACAGAGAAGGTGCAGAGAAAAAAAGAATAATGGATGATGGTGTAAAATAGAACACATACAGTGGGGCCAAAAGTATTTAGTCAGCCACTGATTGTGCAAGTTATCCTACTTAGAAAGTAAATTTCATCATAGATACACTTCAACTATGAGAGAAGAAATGAGGGTAAAAATCCAGGAAATCACATTGTAGGATTTTAAAAGAATAGATTTGTAAATTAGGGTGGAAAATATGTATTTGGTCAATAACAAACAAGCAAGATTTCTGGCTCTCAAAGACTTCTTCTTTAAGAAGCTCTTTTGTCCTCCACTCATTACCTGTATTAATTGTACCTGTTTGACCTTGTTATCTGTATAAAAGACACCTGTCCACAACCTCAAACAGTCAGACTCCAAACTCAACCATGACCAGGACCAAAGAGCTGTCGAAGGACACCAGGAAGAAAATTGTAGACCTGCACCAGGCTGGGAAGAGTGCATCCCAAGAACACCATACCTGCTGAGGACAGGACGACTGATCCGTGTTAAGGGAAGAATGAACGGGGCCATGTATCATGAGATTTTAAGCCAAAACCTCCTTCCATCAGTGAGAGCATTGAAGATAGAACATGGCTTCCAGCATGACAGTGATCCCAAACACACCACTCAGGGAACGACGGAGTGGCTCCGTAAAAAGCATTTCAAGGTCCTGGAGTGGCCTAGTCAGTCTCGAGACCTCAACCACATTGAAAATTTGTGGAGGTTGAAAGTCTGTGTTGCCCAGCGACAGCCCCAAAACATCACTGCACTAGAGGAGATCTGCATGGAGAAATGGACCAAAATAGCAGCTACAGTGTGTGCAAACCTGGTGAAGACTTACATGAAACGTCATTGCCAACAAAGGTTATGTTACAAAGTATTGAGTTGAACTTTTGTTATTGACCAAATACTTATTTTCCACCATATTTGTTTAATCCTACAATGTGATTTCCTGGATTTTTTTTCCTCATTTTGTCTCTCATAGTTGAAGTGAACCTATGATGAAAATTACAGACCTCTCTCATATTTCTAAGTAGGAGAACTTGCACAATCAGTGGCTGACTAAATATTTTTTGGCCCCACTGTATATTGTACTGAAATGTGATGTGGGATTATGTACAGTAAAGATTATTGGTGTTTATTCACCAGAGTCGAGGAATAGTGGTGATCAATAGTGCTCTCCAAGCAAAGAGCTCATTGGCAAATGTCTCGTGCGGGTGAAAAGAATGTGATTTCTGTGCACGTCGGAGGGAGATATAGGGAGTCAGTTCTGAAAGAGTGGAAGCAACAACTCGGACGTTGCAAAAATTGGGAGAAAAAGGGGGCGGGGATTTCAAATTGGACACAGTATATATATCTTCTGGAAATAAGGTTTGGATAAAGAAGAAAGGTCCAATACAAGACACTGACTGGCATGTTGGGAGAGGCAGAA